>JBBBDQ010000970.1:1405000-1437500 GCA_037127315.1 Ascarosepion bandense
CCACACGTACAAACAAAATACGGGAAATCAACATGCAGAAAATTAAAAGGTTTTAATTGTTTAATAAAAAATAAGCACCCGTATTTATAGTAAGCTTTAACATTTTTCGATTAGTAAATATATTCGCCACATATTAATTGAAAAGAATCTGAGAGACCTATGAGGAGGAAATTTTAAGAAACGTTTTGAGACTTTTTAGAAAGTACTTAATAAAAAAAATAATGAAAATGAAAACAATTCTTGTAAAAATTCATTATTAATGGGAAAAAAATTCTATTCAGACTATGATATCATTTTAATTTATGTTTATAAAAGCAATTAAAAGTTTGTCCAAATAAAAAAAAGCATTGTTTTATTGCATTTTTGTTTTTGCAATTTGGAGAAGATTTTCTAAAATTGAGCAGGTTTTGAAAAAGAAACAATTGATTAGAATTCCCCTAGTCGCATTCTTCGGCATTTCTGGAAATTAATTGGTGGCAGGAACATATGTAAAAAAAATGTTTTTACAAAAATCTTTAAAAAATAATTATTTCGAAAGTGATTTCAGTCAATTATGAATAAGTCTTGAAAATTTCATCAAAGTCCGACCATTATTTTATTTTTGCAAGAATTTCCAAATTAAAGTGTCTTTCACAGTCAAAAAATGCCTTTGTGTAATATTACGTTTTAACGTAAAAAAACTCAGGCGTTAATTTATGACTCGCACTGACGAGAGAAAAAAAATTCTACCGCCAAATGAACCTGTTAGAACCTGTTAAAAACAATAAACAATTTGTAAAAATAGTTAAAAAATACTTTGATTTATCCTCCTCATGACAGCATACAAATTTTTCCGAGAAAACTTTGTTTTTATTTAGTTTGAGGCCTTTTCCTTCAGCCAATGCTTTTTTTTAGGCAGACACGTAATTTCAGGTTAAATCGGAAGCGTGGATCTATTTCAGGCGAACCATCATCAGCTCTCGTCTTTATTGTACAATATATTTTAAAGATGGAAGCTGATGATGGTTCGCCTAAAATAGGCCATCCTTTTTTTTTAATCGTATCACCCCGAGCAAGGCGGTAACGCCACTGATGTGCAGGGGGCTACGTAATAGTGAAAAGATTGGAAAGGAGAAAGCCAGAAACCACATCCTAAACAGGGAACAAGGGATGGGCCTCTTAACCTGTTCAATAGACGTGGGTGGAGTGTGAACCGGGCGATAGATAGATCTATCTACTCTAATTGGAAAACAAAAAAGTGAGAAGATTGGAAAAAAGAAAGCCGGAAACCACATCCTAAACAGGGAACAAGGGATGAGCCTCTTAACCTGTTCAATAGACGTGGGTGGAGTGTGAACCGGGTGATAGATAGATCTATCTACTCCAATTGGAAAAAAAACAAAGTGAGAAGATTGGAAAAGAGAAAGCCGGAAACCACATGCTAAACAGGGAACAAGGGATGAGCCTCTTAACCTGTTCAATAGACGTGGGTGGAGTATGAACCGGGCGTTCCACTTCAAAAGCCATACGGTGCCCAACACCATCAGGAGTGCCCACTTCTTGGCATGTCTCAAATTACCAAGCCAGAAAAAATCGCTGGACTACCTGTATGAGTTCTTCATTATCTTTTATCTTAATAATAACATCAACGTTTTGACGATGAAACTTTAATTTCTGTAAGTTTATGGCCTTCATCATTACACCATGCTTTTTGTTAGAATAAGTTTTATGAAAAGAAAAAAGTAATAATTACAAAAATACTTTGGTGATCACAAAAGGGAGAGAGAAAAAATAATATAAAACGAGATAAATAAAAGAAAATAATATATATATATATATATATATATATATATATATATATATATATATATATATAAAACAAAGTAAAATATACTACACGAAATATACGCGCATAAACACGCACACTTGACATACTAGTCATAAAAAAGTTCTCTTCCACTTTGGAAAAAGTCAAACTAACGGTCAGGTCAACATATTTTTGGGTTTTTTTTAATGGCAAATCAACCTCGGCGGGTCATTTATTTCCAACTAAACTTTATTTATTTATTGCTGGTAATAACTTTTTCTTTCAACAATTTATTGTTGTTTTTTATATAAGTTTTGTGTCTATTAATATATTTTTCTTTTCAAGTATCAAGATTAAATGTGATTTGTTTTTAAGGGCAGGGTCCCCAAGTCCTACCAGTGTTATTTAACCCATAACTGGGTTAGGGAAGGGACGGATTAGTACCTTTCCCAAATCTACCAGTGCTTAAGTGAATGCAGGGTATTCAACTGGAATTCGAACTCGGCTCACAGGTTTCTGTTTCCGAGAGGATATCCACTGCACCACAACACACATCCGTCACTAAACGCTTACAGCACCCGATATTCCCAAGCGGTCACCCATCTAAGTACTGACAAGGCTCAACGTTGCTTAACTTTGGTGATCGAGAGAGAACCGGTGTATTCAAGGTGATATAGCCGTAAGCCAATATACGCTTACTGCACCTGGTATTCCCAAGCGGTCACCCATCTAAGTACTGACCAGGCTCAACGTTGCTTAACTTCGGTAATCGAGCGAGAACCGGTGTATTCAACGTGATAGACCGTAAGCAGGTCAACATATATACTCCAGAATACGTAAATTGAAGTCTGACCGATCCCGGAACAGGATGGAAACCAGCTGTCGACATCACTCTTCGATTTGTTCTTTAAATTCTAGTCGATAGAAGATTCATGCGCAGACCGTGTTAGATCATGTACATTTGTAGATACGTAATGCCCGATTCTGGTCTCTAATCGCTGATAGATCCGTTCCACATTTTCAGTTCTACTTGTGGGAGAGGCCGAAAGAAGGAAACACAAATCGAGTGCTAAAGACAACACAAAATTTACAGTAGCTTACATAAAGCAAAGAAAGAAATTCTCTAGACATAAGCAACTGGCTCTTCTTACCTAGCCACATTAGCTAAAGATAGACGGGACGCAAACTACGTAAAGAAACCGCAGGTTCTTTTAAGCGTTGAGTTTTACGCTCCACAATATGTTTGGTGTCACTTACAGAATAAATATTGTCACTTAACATGCGGTAAATTTTGTCTACCTCTTGGCTTAATGCATGAGTGAAACAAATCATAAGCGCCCGGTAAACTACGCTGGCAATTTAATTTTCCGGGATTTGAGAACGAAAGAATTCTAATTTGTATACATGCCTCCCAGAAATACCATACGAACGCAGGTGTCCCTCAAGGCTCTATACTAGTTTCTACGCTCTTTCTGATATACATTAATGATATCTCCGATTCCATAAGATCCCAAGTAGGTATGTACGCCGGTGACACCACAGTTTACTCTCGCCTCGACCAAACATCTAGTGTAGGTGACAAAGCTAACCTTGCAGCCGAGCTTGAAAAAGGACCTCCAATCCGTAGTGGACTGGTGTAAGAAATGGCTCGTAAATTTTAATGCTTCTAAAACGAAGCTACTATCAATTAACCATCATAGACAATCGCTCCTACCTCCCATTAGCATGGACCAGGCTTGCCTCCCAGAGAGTAAAACACTACGCCTCTTTGGTCTCACACTTACAGCGGACCTCAAACGGAATGACTATATCGAATCCATTGCTAAACCCGCTGCTATGAAAGTTGGTTCTCTGTGCAGGGCCCGGAAGTTTTTTCCGTCTGAATCTATCTTCCACATATATAAATCTACCATCCGCCCGTGCATTGAATACTGCTGCCATATCTGGTCGGGTGCCCCTGCTATTCTCCTCGGGCTTCTCGACAAGGAACATCGGAGGGTTTGTAATATGATAGATACCAAATTGGCAGACCGCCTGCAGTCTCTCTCTCACCGGCGCGACGTGCCTTTCCTGTGTCTCTTCTATAAATACTTTCACGGCTTCTGCTCCAATGAACGTAGATCACTGCAGCCCCCTAGATACGAATTTGCACGAGAAACTAGATTAGCAACTAGATCTCACCCTTTTACAGTGAAACCGATAAAATGCAACTGCAGCTTCTACTCCAATAGTTTCTTTTCTCGCACTTCCCGACTGTGGAATTCCCTTCCATATGATTCCTTCTAGGAGTTTAAATGTAAGGTCAATAGACACCTCCTAACACACAAACTCGCTCCCATTCGTTCAAACACACTTCCTATCTGCCCAACCCTCATCCTCAGTATCCTTACCCATCTATCACCTTCCTTCTGACATTTCCTACATCTAACCACTCCTTCTCTTTTCCTTCCCCTATGTAGCCCCATGCGCAATAGTGGCAGTGGAATGCCTTGCTTGGGGTGAAATGATTAAAAAAACAAATTGAAGGTGGCTTGCGATGTCAAAATCAAACCGATTTCACTTTCAACATAAACGTCTAAAATAGACAAAGTACAATTGTTTTCTACCTCCATAGTAAATTGTAAACAAGGGTGAAAGAAGTTTAGCTCCGTCGCATCGTCGAAGGAATTAAAGATAGAAAATGTGTCATCGTTATAATGTTATTATTTTTAGAGCTTACTACATTTCTCAAACAACTAGTGCTCATAATGGCCAACAAAAATGTTAGCTAAGACGAAAACCAAGTGACTGCCCATCGAAACGCCATCGATCTGGGCATTTATAGCACAATGGAAGCTAAATTATACCACTTCCATAGGTAAATACATAAATTACAAAAACAAGGTTTCATTATAGCAGTAACCAAGTGATCCCTGTACAGCGCATCAGTGCAAATATCAAGAATGTTCTCTTGAGAAACTTCAGTATATAAATGGTCGATGTCAAAAGACGCCATCAGTTCGTCCTTGAAATTGATTTCCAAATTTCTGATGAGATCAGAATATCTAAAGGAATCCGAAATACAATCGGACGAATATACCATCGAGACAGATTGGAAAATCTCTGCCGACTATTTTCCTAATTCGTGTTGCACAGATAGAATACGACAAAGTGGTACATTGTTTTTGTGTACCTTAGGTACATACGGAGACGGTGTAAACCGACAAGTATAATACAGTTGTACAATTTCATACAAATTAAGTTGCTTTGATACGCACAAAGCAAAACGTCTTTGTATCTCAGTCTCGGTCTTGTTAGTCCTATCATACAAATCACAAAGAAAGATTTTCGTAAATGTTGTTATCATGCAAAATTAATTTTACCTTACGAATATAATCTAACATGTCTGCTACGGAAACTTTATCAGGCTTAGTGATACAAATATCACGTCTAGATTTTAAAGCTCTGATGTCACGCCAAGCAAGAAAACCACAGTCAAAAGAGAAGTAAACTCACCAGATAATGAGAACAATCTAGAAGAAGTAAAAAGCCGATGTAAGTTCAGCTAAGAAAATAATATGTCGAACTCGGTATAGATAGACTCTTCACTAATTTTAGTTGGAAGAATACAAACCTTCAAACCTTTAGAAATAACTAGTTTCTCCATATCACTAGGGAGTAGAGACTGCGACTGACACCAAATCGGTCGAGTTTCGATCCCGGCCAGAAGCAAGTGGATATGTCTAGCCACATTGATGAGCTGTTATATAGCGAAACGGGCTTGTATGTGGATGACTAATATATATATATATATATATATATATATATATATATATATATATATAAGTATTTTAAAAGTAACGTGGGAAGGTGCAAAACGTGTCACAGAAATACATTGTCAAATTTGTCACACACACACACACACATATATATATATATATATATATATATATATAGTGTCTTTAGGCAGCAGATAATTTTCTAAACATATACTGTTAAGTATAAAACAAAATGAATGTCTATTATATTTAATCATGATAGACAAAATCGTCGCTGATGGTGGATGTTTTTACGTTAACGTCCATGTCACCTTTCTGATGATGGCTTATTTTTCGAACCAAAATAATAAAAACTTATCCAAATGTTGGACAGTTTTTGTCTTTATTTTCACCTGAAATTAAAACCAAAATCTGATGGTTAGAACGGCTTATGATTAAACATAATTGACATTCATTGTCTCTTATATTTAACAGTATATGTTTAGAAAATTATCTGCTGCCTCGAGACACTATATATATAATATTTCCACATTACTTTTAAAATACCTTGGAAGCGTTATAACAGACGATGGAAAGTGCAACGCAGAGATCCGAAGGCGCATTGGCATGGTAAAGGAAGCATTCCAGTAGTTGAGTAAAGTATTAAGAAACAGGACAATTTCGCTAGAAACTAGGAAGAGAGTGCTGGATTGCTACATGCTGTCCATCCTTCATATGGCAGTGAATGCTGGACAATACCAGCAAAGATGAAGGAAAAACATGAAGCAACTAAAATGTGGTTCTACAGAAGGATGCTCCGAATATCATTGGTCGAGCATGTGAGCAATGACGAGATCTTGGAAATGATGGAAACAAAAAGGAAATTAATACTGAGCATCAAGAAGAGACAGCTGAAGTTCCTGGGATAGGCAATGAGGAAGGAGGGCCTGGAGAATCTGATCCTAAAAGGCCAGATAGAGGGAAAAAGAGACAGGGGAAAGCAACGGATAACATATTTGAAGGACGTAATCAGGTGGTTGACGGAATGAGGTTTGCATGGTGTAACAGGAGAAGGCGTGCTCAGAGCCACCAGGGATAGGGAAAAGTGGAAGTCTATGATCGCCTACGTCCTAAAGGGACAAGGCAAATAGAAGAAAAATAATTAGTCGTAAAAGAAAGCCAAATGCGGGAAGAGTGTTCGATTTTACAATGAGAATCTTAATGTCCATCTTAAATTTCCATGTAAAACCTGTATACCATAAGAATTATTGATGATGCTTACTATATAGATACTATGGCAACATCACGTATGAAAAGAAATGATGATAGTTTGAGGACCTTGAACAAGTTCTCGCTGTTTTCAAACAGATAGCGTTCCAAGAACTCCGTGCGTGTACTTTTGGAGGGTAACACCTCTATAAGTCAGTCAGTTAAGTGCCACAGTGATCCTGTCTTGAAAGAGATATGACTGACTGGGCAGAAGATTATCCCGCAATAGGTTGCCATTGCTTTCTGTAGTAGACTGGTTGCCGACCAAGGCTATAGAACCCAATCTGTCCTGTTATTTAACCCATAACTGGAAGGAAGAGACGGATTACTACCTTTCCCAAGGGTATTTGCGCGTCAGTGAATACAATGCATTCAACTGGAATTCGAACTCGGCTCACCGATTTCTCGTTCCGAGCCGATATCCACTGCACCACAACGCACATCCTCTATAAGAAAGTACTGTAAACAACATTGAAATTCAGTTTATATCGTTTCAACGACGTGAAATGAACTCTGTTTTCAATAGCGTCAAACAAAACGGATTTTGTGCCAAAGAATGCGTATATACGGCGATTTTACTTTACTACTTCATTCAAATTAAATGTGAAGCTGAAAAACATTCAATTCGTATTGAGACTTATGGCGACCATGTTTTATCGAAAAAAAAAGCAAGCGGAAATTGATTTATTCGCTTCAAAAATAATGATATTGGTGTTGAAAACAAAGAACGCTCTAGATTACCGAAAAAGATGGAAGACGAAGAATTGGAGGCATTACTTTAAAAAAGACACTTTCCAGGCGCAGGCTGAACTTGCAGAATCATGAGTGGCTCATCACATAACAGTTTCAAAAGGTTTGAAAGAATTAGAATTGTTTCAAAAGCAGGGATTTTTGTACAGTACGAGTCAAAGTCGAGAAACGTCGAACGGCGTCTTCTCACGTTTTAGCAACTGCTCCAACCGCAGTAAAGTCTTTTTGCATCGCATCGTCACCGGCGAGGAAAAGTTGATACACTATGATAACCCTAAGCGTAGAAGAATGTGGGGTAAGTTTAGCCATGCATTAACATTGGCGGCAAAGCTGAATATCCATGCTTCGGAGATTCTTCTCTGCTTTTGTTGGGTTCAGCTAGATATAATTTCTCATGACCTGCTCAAAAAGACCAAAACGATCACGGGAGATCCCTATCGACCACGATGCGTTTGAGCCGAGCATTGCAGAAAAAAGTGTAACTATGCGACAAAGTAATTTGCAACATGACATCTTTACGCCACCTATTGTAAAACGTGTAAAAACATATTAGAAACGGTTAGGTTGGCTGCAGGGCTAACAACCCTGCCCCGTAAAAAAACAGTTTGTTACAGAAACAGCAACAAAAGGTTGCTGCCCTATGCACCGTCTGGGTGTGATGGATAAATGGTGGTGATGAGGATGAGTTGAGTAGCATTTGTATTCTAATAAAAATGCCAAAAATGAGTCGACCCGTTGTTAGCCTCAAAAACGTATCAGTTTTCTGACATCGAATTCAAATGCTGCCAGAGAGATTAGGAAATGTAGTGGCTAGTGATGTACAATAACTTCAGTGATATTTGATACTATTTTTTTGTAAATAAAACATTAGTTTTCATGGAAAATCAGCGAGAATTTAATGAAGGTCATAATGATAGGTAAGGATTCGTCTCTGTTGTGGGGTCTCCCCTATTTCCATAATAATGGACTCGACTTGAGTATACATATAATCCTGCCATAGAGATATACCGACAGATACCAAACGATACCTGAAAATACCGACGTTTCACGGAGAATACAGCGTCAGTTGTTCATAGTAGCTCTGAGCTCCACTCTGCGCGAATATTATCACAAAGCATCCGTCATCTTTCGATGTGGACATACTAAACATATTACGGTGTCACTTCAGTGACTTGTATATATATACTTCCTACTAACTGTATTCCTGGAGTACTAACTCTCGTTTTATGTTTGTATTTTTACGTTTAATATACCTATCTGAAAGTCTGGTTGTTGTTCCTTTATTTTGTGTGGTTGTGTGGTTCCCATTGGCGGCGATGGATTCGAATTTGAGTCGATCACAGCAACAAAAATTCGAGAATCATTGACGACAAGACTCAAAAAACTCATACAGAGAACACCAAAAAACCAATATTGACACACACGCCTACAACAACAATTTGGCAACACAACAAGTTAGCAGCACAACAAATTTATAGAACTCTTGCAAACAACTTTGAAACGAATTCCGCAAGGACGTAAAGAGAAAGAGAAAACATCGTAAAAAGATAGTTGAAAGTGAAATATTTATTCTTATTTATTGGCAACTAATAATAAATAAGTTTAAATGCAAAAATAGCAACGGTGAAAAAGTGAAACACCTCACGTAAAAAAAGCAAAAAGCCATGGAAGAATTTCAAAGAAAGATGTTTGAGAAGTGAAAAGAGACAATCAAAATTCGAGAAAAAATAGATTGAAGCACAGAAAAATGAGAGAAAAGACAAAGGGGAATGCAAAGAATAAACGAAGAAAAACAGTTACTAATCCAAGATTTACTACTAAAATTGACAGTCAACACACATGAAAGGAACACGGAAGAAAAGGCAACTTTTACCCAAGATGTAATTTGGAACACTATAGAGACATTTAAGTACTCTCTGGAAGATGACAAAACTTTTGGGGACTATTTCAGACTCTGTGAAGGCGCTTTCAATTTTGATTGCCAAAACAGGACAGAAGCAAAAAAGCTAAGGTTATTACTCAAGAAATTGGGTACAGAGGAGCACACTAAATTTGTGGACTATATTCTGCCGAATAAAAGGAAAGATTTGACGTTTGACGAGGCAGTTACATGCCTTACGGAGATTTTCAGTCCAAAGACTTTTACAAAAGGTGGAAATACCTCACCCTCGTAAAAAGCGAAAATGAGGATTATTCGACGTTCGCCGCAATCGTTAACAAACATTGCGATGATTTTAAATTGGCAGAATTGATTCTGGACAATTTTAACTGTCATATATTCGTACAAGGTTTATCTTCAACCAAGGACAGCGAAATGCGTAAAAAAATGCTTACGAAGCTTCAAAATGAATCTGGATTAATGCTACAAAAATTATCAGAAGACTCAAAAATTATTAAGCATTAAAAAGACTCTAAAGATATTGAGGAATCGGGAATAGCACACATAGGCAAGTTAAACAAACATTTACGATTTTCACCCTCTCTAACTATAAACAATTTTAATGACAAAATTACAAGATATAAGGCAACTACGCCTCCCATCTGCATGTTACAGATGTAGTAGATTCCACTGGAATAAAGACTGTCGATTTAAATACAAGAACTTTTATCTTGTAAAAAAATGGGACATAATACAACTGTACGCAGAAATAAAAGACACACTAGTAGGGTAAGAACTACTAGAGTGGACTATGAAGACAATCTAAACATAAGAAAATACGTAGAACTCGAAACTTTAAATGTGAAGTTAAAACTACAATTAGATTCAGGATCGTATCTAACTATAATTACTCTACAAACATGGAGGAAACCAAATAGACTGACCATGATGCATACACAGAAAATCGCTAAGTTTTTTACAGTGAAGCGGATCAATTTTAAAGAAGAAGTACTCCTAAACATAAAATTCCATAAAAAAAAAGGAACAAATCACAAGCTGGAGGCATAAGTTTGACGTATTTTACCCATAAGCTCATTTTGTAAGAAAATAGAGGGCAAACTATCAGAAGTTAGAAAATTAAAAGAAGAACAACATAGTCAATTTCCCGAAGTATTCTCGAGCGGCTTGGGAAGATGTAACAAGTTTGCAGCTAAAATTGAATTAAAGCAAAATGTTCAGCCAATATTCAAGAAGAAGCGAAACCTTTCGTAACCATAGAAAAAATTGACAAAGAGCTAGATAGATTGGTACAAACTGGAATTCTTTCACAAATCGAATTCAGTGAATAGACTGCACCAGTAGTCTACGTAAAGAAACAATCCAGAGAAACCCGTGTTTGCGCAGATTTCTAGACTGGATTAAGCAATGATATAAAAGATTATCTCTACCCACTGCCAAGCCCAGAAGAAATATTTACCAAACTTAACGATGGTAAGGTATTTTCTAAAATTCTTTTAAGATTCCATTAGAAGAAGAAAGTACAAATGCGATAATGTGGAAGAACACACAACGCACATTAAAGAAGTCTTTAAAAGAATTCAGATTTTGCTTTTAAAGTGAAGGAAAAATTGCGCTTTTTTCGTAAAAGAAATCATGTACTTAGGCCATATAATTAATGAAAGTGACAGAAAGCCAGATCCAGATACGGCATCAGCAATAAAAATATGCCTGAGCCAAAAAATGTCACAGAATTGCAAAGCTTTCTTGGTCTAGCAAACTATTACGGTAAATTCATTGAAATCGTACAAATTGTGGGCTCCCCTCAATGAACCTTTGAAAAAAGATAACCAATGGAATTGGACGGATGACTGTCAGAGAGCTTTTAACGAAATCATAAAGAAATTAACGTCTGATCTACCACTGATGTGTTTTGATCCCAAACTGGAAATCGTCATTGGTAGCGACGCAAGCTCACACTGAGTGGGGGCTTGTATATTACACAAGATGCAGGATGGCACAAGAAAACCTATAGCTCACGCATCTAGATCGCTGCTAACGGCAGAGAGGAATTATTCACAAAAAGAGAAAGAAGCGTTAGGCATAATATTCGCCATAACTCGCTTCCACAGATATATATATATATATATATATATATATATATATATGGAAG
This sequence comes from Ascarosepion bandense, assembly GCA_037127315.1. Lineage (NCBI taxonomy): Eukaryota > Metazoa > Mollusca > Cephalopoda > Sepiida > Sepiidae > Ascarosepion > Ascarosepion bandense. Next base: position 1,416,592 of record JBBBDQ010000970.1, read on the forward strand.
AGTGTTTAGTCTTCAAGCTGACCATAAACCTCTTCTCACTATCTTCAGATCAAGAAAAGGGCTACCATTTTACAACGCCAACAGGCTTCTGAGCTGAGGAACGATTATACTGAACTATAATTTCAAACTAGAGTTCTTACCGTCGCAGAAAACTGGTCATGCGGATGGTTTATCTAGACTGGTACCTGAGAAATACGAACCTCCGGAAAACTTTGCAATAGCGGCTTTGAGAGCCGAAGACGAAATTATTAAATTTCAAAGCAATACAATAAGGGGATTACCAGTGACATTGTTAGAAATCATAAGAGAAGCTGAAATAGATGAATTCATACAGTGCAAAGTAGAAAATAGAAGAAAAAGAAAGAAATTTATCGGAAAGTGATGTGATCTATGATAGTGATCATGTATTACTTTATAATGAAAGAGTGCTCATATGCAAACCGTTACAAAAACGAATTCTGAAGAACATAGATCTACGACACCCAGGAAAAAACGGTATGAAAGCACTCATGTGAAGTTTCGTTGACTGGCTTAATTACTCAGATGGTGGGAAAATGTTGAGGCTTCGTTGCGGCAGCAAAGGCACTACTAATTATACAAAAACCATGGCTTAAAGTGGACAAACCATGGTCTAGAGTCCATGTGGAATACGCAGGAGCCATTGCTACCTTATAACGGTAGATAGCTTTAGCAAGTGGGCAGAATTCTTCACCCTACCACGGAAAATACTATAAATTGTTTACACAAACTATCAGCAATATTTGGCGTAGTAGATTGCCCTGTAACTGATAATGGAACTCAACTCACCTCTCGCGACTTTCAAGAATTCTGTGCGACTTATCAAGTCAAACATATTAAATGTAGCACCATACCGACCACCGTCTAACGATTAAGCCGAAAGGTTTTTGGAAACACTAAAGAGTGACTTGATAAAAGCAGAGGACGTACCGACAGAAAGAGCTATACAACAGTTCCTTCAAGTTTACAGAATCACCCCGAACGGAAACCGACCATCTAGTCTTTCGCCAGCTGATGTGATGTTTACCCGCAAAATACGGTCTGTTATTTACCCAGTCAAAATAAAAAATTGGCATACATCTATAGTGCCTAAAAGATCCTTCAAACCAGGCGAACGGGTTTATTTCAAAATATTAAAAAACAATATGCCATACTGAGAACCAGGAACAATAAACTGTTGAACGTTATGTACACGATCCAAGGCGAAACATTTACCCACAGTAGACACATAAACCAAATACAAAAAAGACGGGTAGAGTATTGGAGTAGATAGACTAAACTATCGCCCGGTTCACACTTCACCCACGTCTATTGAACAGGTGAAGAGGCTCATCCCTTGTTCCCTGTCTAGGATGTGGTTTCCGGCTTTTTATTTTCCAATCTTTTTACTCTTACGTAGCCCCCTGTGCATCAGTGGCGTTATCACTTTGCTCGGGGTGATATGATTAAAAAAGAAAATCTATAGTGCCTAAAAGCTCCTTCAAACTAGGCGAACGGGTTTATTTCAGAATATTAAAAACAATATGGCATACTGAGAACCAGGAACAATAAACTAGGGAACATTATGTACACGATCCAAGGCGAAACATTTACCCACATTAGACACATAAACCAAATACGAAAAAGACGAGTAGAGGAGCCAAGATCGTCACCTTCAGAAAATGAAAACGCTTGAAAAACGTTGGAGCGCTTGAGATTCAAAGACCACAAGTAGACACAGAAATTAAAAGAACAAGCAGAAAAAGAAAATTTCAAGAACCGGGAATGATAGATCATAATCGAAAAAAATATTAACACCCCCTAAAAAGATGCTAAGGAGGTGGTGTTGTGGGGTCTCCACTTTTTCCATGATAATAGACTCGACTTGAGTATGCATATGCCCCTGACATAGAGAGCTACCGTTAGATCCGTGTGATACCGACAGATACCAAACGATACCGGAAAATACAGAGGTTTCACGAAGAATACAGTGTCACTAGTTCATAGTAGCTCTGAGCTCCACTCAGCACGAATATTATGACACAGCATCCGTCAGCTTCCAATGTGGACATACTGAACATATTACGGCTTCACTTTAGAGACATGTATATAGATTACTTACTAACTGTATTCCTGGAGAACTAACCATCGTTTCAAGTTTGTATCTTTACGTTTAATATACTTATTATTCTATCTCAAACTCTCGTTGTTGTTCTTTTATTTTGTGCGGTCTAATAATAACATTCACTCTCCATTGAGCCACCCGCTAGTGTTACTCGATATAGTATTTTCCTGCATCACTGACCATCGAACAAATATGTACTAACCCGTCCTTTTTATTTCTAATGATAAGTGTTTGCTTCTAAATAAACATTTACCCTTCATTACCGAATATCCCGTGATCATCACGATTAAATTAACTTACTTTTTTTTTAGGAAAATAGGTTTTTTCCAAATCCTATTTTATTTTATTTTATTTTATTTTGCTCTTTCATAGTGGCATCTTTCCTGACCATTTTTTATGGAGTATGGAGCATCAACATCTTGATTGTCATTATTTTCACTTCACATGACGTGTGCTATACATTTTAGTTGTTTCTACCACTGAAAGTCTTTAGGTAAAGTAGATAATGTTATTTGGTACAGTACTTTACTTATGATTCCGTAGGACCGAATCAAGATGCACAGTCTGCACTAACACATACAGGCTTCATCCGATCGACGCCACTTTTGACCATCGACCCACTGACTGTTTAAAAGATAAATAGATAGAGGCATAATGTTGTCATCAATAGTGATTGCTTCAACCATCTAAGTAATCACCATTCGACTCACCCAGTTCTTTCCGAATCATCTGCATTATCCTCAGAACGATACCCAAATATTTTGAAATGTTCCTACTGGAACTTCCGGAGGGAATGCCGAGTAGTAAATAATAATGTTTCCAAAACAACGTGTGTACACAAAATTAAAAATATAAAACGACAACAATTTTCCATTGCATCCATTTTCTTTGTGTCCCTGTCTCTCTCCCTTTCTCTCTCTCTCTCTCTTTCTCCCTCTCTCTCTCTATATATATATATATAATAATAATAACTAAATAGACTCTGTAAGTATGCAGGCCGTAAATTTATACTAAAATAAATCTCCGAAAAAACCATTAACAAACAGAAGCTAAATCCGTTACAATCCGGTGTACTAAGACGTCGGATAAATGGGGAGAAAAAAAAGAAACCCGCGGAACAAGAACAAAACATTCAATACTCCGCAGTAAAGAAAAACCCCAAACGGAACCAAACACAAGAAAAAGTGCTCAATACAAAGTACGAAAGAAAAGATACAATAGTAGAGCAAAAACAGATTTTTGTATATATATATATATATGGATGGCTCATGTGAGCCGAAAGCTTAGAACAAACTTAATAAAAAATTACCCAAATGTTGGAGAATTTTTGTCTTTATTATCAATTGAATTTCAAGCCAAAATACGACATTTAGAACGGCTCATGATTAAACATAATAGACATTCATTTTTTCTTATATCTAACAGTACATGTTTAGAATATACATATATATATATATATATATATATATATATATATATATCTTCATTCAAGCATGTTTATTTGAATAATATACACGTATTATGTTCATTTTTATAACAATCCTTTCTGTTTTCTAATCAGTGTCTTGACGTTAAGATGAAGTTCATCAAGGAAGGTGCTGATGCTTTTTCCTATCTAAGTACTTTCGATCTCCTTCGAGCTATGGCTTAAATAGCAGGATGATTGGATTCTATAGCCTTGGTTGGCAACCAGTCTACTGCAGAAAAAATGGCAATCTAGTGCGTGAAAATCTTCTGCCAAGGCAGACGTTTTTCTTTCCAGACATGATCGCCCAAACGAGCAGCACGTATGGCACTTAACTGACTGATTAGATTAGAAACATAGTCTCATCAACTTCATGTTGAATTAACAAAATATAACTGTAAGTTCTACTTTAAGTGTTTGTTTTTTCTTGCACCTTTCGTTTGTGAAACACTCTTCAGGCTCCATGATTTCTAGCCAAATTTGAAGTTCAAAATTTTAATTCCAGTTACAATCGTTAATTTAATGTTTTCGTCATGAATCTTCAATTATTCTTGATCTTTAATTGATGTTTCTGTTTTCTGTATATAACTTGTTTTATAATCTTGGATGTGGTGAATGTGAATTATACATATATGTGGGATAAATCGATTGAAATCCGACAAGATAATTAGAATAAATAAAGAACATGTACAAAAAAGTGTCTTTAATTTATCATGTTTCAATTTAACAAGCTTTTTCAGATAATTTTTAAAGACGTCTTTAAAATCTCTGAAAAAGCTATTTAAAGTGAAACATGTTAAAGACATTTCCTACCTGCTCTTTACTTATATATATATATATATATATATATATATATATATATATAGAGAGAGAGAGAGAGAGAGAGAAAGATTTGAGATAAAGTGTGTGATAGATAAAAACATTCTGCAATATGTAGATACAAAAAGGTAAAAGTTTGATAGATAGATAGATAGATAGATAGATAGAGAGATAGAATAGACTGTGATAGATAGATAGATAGATAGATAGATAGATAGATAGATAGATAGATAACTGACAGTGATAAAGATAAGTAATAGATAGATAGATAGATAGATAGATAGATAGATAGATATTAACAGAGTGAAATTAATAGATAGATAGATAGATAGATAATTGACAGTGATAAAGATAAGTAATAGATAGATAGATAGATATTAACAGAGTGAAATTAATAGATAGATAAATAGATAGATAGATATTAACAGAGTGAAATTAATAGATAGATAGATAGATAGATAGATAGATATTAACAGAGTGAAATTAATAGATAGATAGATAGATAGATAGATAGATAGATAGATAGATATTAACAGTGAAATTAATAGATAGATAGATAGATAGATAGATAGATAAATATTAACAGTGAAATTAATAGATAGATAGATAGATAGATATTAACAGTGAAATTAATAGATAGATAGATAGATAGATAGATAGATAGATATTAACAGAGTGAAATTAATAGATAGATAGATAGATAGATAGATAGATAGATAGATATTAACAGTGAAATTAATAGATAGATAGATAGATAGATAGATAGATAGATAGATAGATAGATAGATAGATATTAACAGTGAAATTAATAGATAGATAGATAGATAGATAGATAGATAGATAGATAGATAGGTATTAACAGTGAAATTAATAGATAGATAGATAGATAGATAAAGAAAAAAGGTGATGTGGCAATATAATCCAACTGAGCATACCAATCCTATACAGACCCGAAGAGATAAAGTCCTTGGAAATGAATCAACTCTAACTTCATAAAAATTTCCTCTCTAAATAAATGTGAAGTTGACGCGCAATTCCCACCTAGAAAGTTTTAATATTCATAACTTCATGTTTTATTATTTCTCATGCGTATATAAAATATAAGCGAAACAAACGATGCATCGTGTTGCTTCGACAGTTCCCACATGGATAAAATGAAAATAAAACAATATAGAAAACAAGGCTTTCTGAGAAAGACAAACTGTAATGGATAAAGTAAAAAGAGTTCAAATCTCACTGGGAGATTATTCTTTATGATCTATCGTCATCATTAGTCTTTTGGCCAGATGTGGTGATTGGGTTGCCGCTTTCAAAAGACACTCATAAGGATTTAACTAATTGCTTTTCTGAAGTATTAAGCAAACCAAAATCTTCTCGACCCCTAATTCGTATAGCGTTTTCCTAATAATCGGTATCCAACCAAACTGTAAATTTAATATAAGATCAAATGTCCAGGACGCAAATATCCGGGAGGCAAATGTCCAGGACTTAACTATCCGTCTTCCGTTTACGCCATAGCTGGAAAGAAAAAAAAACTATTTCTCATATCATCCCCAATGCAATCTGTTCAGGAGTGAATTTAATAAATCCTTTTGAAGAGGCTTGCATTAACTTAGTCTAAAAATATAAGCAAACGTATATTCTTACAGAAATGATAGGATTATTCACATATTAATGCCTATAATTAGAATGTCTTTGCTTCTATTATGATCAAATTTACATTCTTCATGCAAGGACATTGTGATTATAGGCAGTAAATATGTGAATAAGCCTATCATTTCTCCACTCCTTATGCTGACGTTTGCTTACATTTTTTGGACTAAGTCAAAGCAAGCCTCCTCAAACTATTCTCAAAAATCCTAACTAAAACTAAAATATAAATTTAATTAATTGCTTTTCTGAAATATTAAGGAAACTAAAAGCTTTCGACCCTTACTTTGTATAGCGTTTTCTTAATAATCAGTATCTAACAATACAAACTTCAAATTTAATATCAATGCCTAGTTGAAACTAACCCTCATTATAACGTTGAGTAATGCAGTGCAGAATTAAAGAACACAAAATAAATGATTGATTAAATTATTTCCTACTTATCAACCCATAATTGGTTATCGAAGGCTGACATATATTTGGATTGTAACTGTGATGATACCAAGGACCGGATGCTTTCCCACAAAGGTTCAGATAGCAACTGACCAAAACTGATCTTTGCGCATCTGAGTTCAAGGCAGATGTTCCGGTGGAAAACCAAAATAAATAACAATCAAATTTCTTTTACGGACCCTTTTCGCTATCCGATGTGAATTTTGTTTATCGTCTAATGGAAAGCCCAGAATTAAATCCAGGTGTGAATTGCCAAATGACTTGTTCGAAGCCCCGAAGACGAAATAAAAGGCCGACACAAAAAGCATCGCCAGTTGAGATAATACGAGCATAATTAACACGTCCCTTGTCCACGTCAAGCGATCGCATAATGCTTGCCTCTCCTTTCTCTTTCATCTTCTTCACTGTTCAATGAGCCTCTTACCCGAATGAACTGAGCAGAGACTTCAAAGACACTCGTAACAAACAAACGCTCACGCATACATACGCACAAACTCTTTTCGGCTATTACTGCTATGAACATTTTAACGATATTTGTACCAACCAAAACACATACTTTTATTTGTAAAAAGCTTTAATTGATATATGTTGTTTCTATACATAATTTGATTTTCTTGTTTCATACCCCTCTTATAGTGGGCTATCTACTAACAAGGCTAAATTCAGTTAATCTGTTTCAACACACAAATACACTTCACTATAACGGATAACCCACTATATAACAATACTTCATATTTTGCGAATAACGATTTCATTAATATTTTTTTCTAAATGAAATGATTCTTCTAGATACAACGCCTAATGTCTAATCAGTCACTAGAACAGATGTGTACCAGAGAATAGCGTAAAAGTACATTTTCGTTTCTAGACAAATGGGTTCCTGGATAATTTTTTTTTTTAATCATATCACCTGACAAGGTGGCAACGCCACTGGTGTGCAGGGGGCTACGTAAGAGTGAAAAGATTGGAAAAGAGAAAGCCGGAAACCACATCCTAGACAAGGAACAAGGGATGAGCCTCTTCACCCGTTCAATAGATGTAGGTGGAATATGAACCGGGCGATAGTTTAGTCTGTCTACTCCAATTTAATTGCGTACTTCAGATAATTTTTAAACATTTAAATCCAATTACCCAAACTTTGAGAAAAATCAGTAACTGCATTTACAAAAAGAGGAATGAAAGAATAAAATAAAAAATACAATCTAATGTTTGTTATGAAATCAATGACAGATTTAACAGTGTTTAAAATATATTCTAAAAATTGAAAATGATTGTAGTTTCTCAAATTATTCAACAGTTATAGTTGTGACCTATCCTGTTCTAGTGATTATGCTTATCTAATTTGATACTTTGATTCTCTTATTTGTAGTTTTATTTTGTAGAACTGTATTATTATTCTAAATATCGTTTTTGCTTTTTTAGAATAATTCAAAATTGATTTGAAATTATCAACTCATAAGGAAATAGAGTAACTTCAAAAAATTACCAGAAGTAAGCAATTTTACAAAGACGCATATGTCTAGAGATGCAAATGTTTTGGTACACAATTGTCCTGGGCGCAAATGTCCTGGACGCAACTTTCCGAGACGCAATTATCCGAGACGCAACTGTCAGTGACGCAAATGTCCGGGACGCAAATATTCAGGACGTAACTATCCGTCTACCGTTTACGTTATAACTGGATAAAAAAAAAGTTCTCATATGATCCCCAAGGCAATCTGGTCGTAAGTAAATGTAGCAAACCCCTTTGACGAAAACTTGCATTAACTTAGTCCAAAAAATATAAGCAAACGTTAATTGCTGCAGAAATGATAGGATTATTCATATATTTACTGTCTATAATCAGAATGTCTTTGCTTATATTGTGATCAAATTTACATTCTTCATGCAAGGACATTGTGATTATAGGGAGTAAATATGTGAATAATCCTATCATTTCTGCAAGTCTTATGCTGACGTCTGCTTATATTTTTTGGACTAAGTCAAAGCAAGCCTCCTGAAAACATTCTCAAGAATCCTAACACTTTGGTTATCAAGTTACCAACAGAAAACTAAAATATAAATATGCATCTGAAAATTACCCTGCTACGGTTTGTATAGTAAATATGATTTTGCAAGGTAGAGTAGTATCGATAATTTAACACTTTCTGATTCGTTTTACCGTATAGCCTGTACTATAAGTATGTTCTGGAAGACATTTTAGAGAACGTTATTGCGTATGCAAAAATGATAAATTCTATTGTCAATATTAATTTCTAAATTAAATTAACAGCGCATACGCAAATTTAAAAAAATTAAATGGCGACAATTTTCTTATTGCATACTGAACACACACACATAAACACACACACAAAAAAAACACACACACATACACAAACACATATATATGTCTGCGTATGTTTAGATATATATATATATATATATATACGCTCTCACACCCTGATTGAGCACTCTGGAAGAATGGTAACTTTGAAAAACAGTAGCTACCCTGGTATGTAGGCATCGCTCATTCACATGAATTAGAGCACTCTGGCTATTGGGCGGGTATAATGATAATATACATGCTAAAAAGTCTGCCTTCTTCTACCGAGCGCCCATGGCCCAGGGGTAGAATCGCCGACTGACGCCACTTCGGTCGGATTTCAATCCTGGGTTAAAAGCAATCGGATTTTAGCCGTACTGATGAGCTGCGAAACAGATCTGTCTGCGGATGACTGTGTGTGTGTGTGTGTGTGTGTGTGTGTGTGTGTGTGTGTGTGTGTGTGTGTGTGTGTGTGTGAGGACTACGATTGCAAATAACATGAAACTGTTGATTCTTGGTGTTCAATTCAATGCACAATTTTATATTTTATAGTTGCATACGGTCTCTCCATGATAGTATATAACCCACACATATAGTCTACCTTAAAATTATATTTTATCTTATTTATATATGTGTGTTTGTGTGTATGCGTGTTTGTGTGTGTGTTTGTGCGTGCTTGTGGGTCTTTGTTTAAAGTGTGTCTAACTGCGGGCACACAGTGCCATATGACAGTGATTTAACAGTTATCAGGTGGCCAAAGCCTCGATTATCAGATTAGAGTCAAGTTTTGTTTTAAAAATAGCAATAATACATTTGCACCGCTGCGTAAAATTTAACAACTTTAGTCTTTTTAAAAATCATTTCAGTAAACTTTAGTTATTCAATATATATATATATATATATATATATATATATATATATATATAATAAAATAAATTGCGCTTATAAAATTTTATTTTTCTGTGATGTATTTTATTTTATTTTTTTTAACTTACGCCGGTAAAAAACATGGTTTATTTTGAAATAAAGAAATTGCAGTTGATGCGTGAAATTTCTCTTAGGGATTTCATGTAGAAATGGCCATACAACTAATTTGAATTTATTTTATTTTATAATTGGTTCTGTAATTTAAATATTAACTACATTGAGCCCTCCATCTTGATCAGTTTTAATATTAGTGTAATTAATATAAATTAGGATCAGGTCTTTGGAATTTACATTCCTGCTTTTACTTTTGGATTAAAGTTATATATATATATATATATATATATATATATATATATATATATATATATATATAATGCTATCATTACGATTGAGCTATTTAGAGAGGAAAAGTTTAAAAACATTTACCACGTCTACGATTTACACTTTAATCGCTAGTAATGAATTGAGTTATCTCGGTGTGTGTCTATACACCGCATATCTACAACACACTGAAATTTCCTCTTTCGCATTGTATATGCCCATTGCATAGGGAGTAATGATTCCGATTGACACCAAATCAATCGTATTTCTATCCCAGTCGGAACCAAGAGTATGTCTAGCACATTGATGTGTTGTGACACATCGAAACAGGCTCATATGCGAATGACATATATATATATATATATATATATATATATATATATATATATATATATGTATGTATGTATGCGTGCTTGTCAGATGTATAATTTTATCCGAAATTAAATTTGGTACAATTAGCGATAAGTCCAAAAGATTTATTAGGCCCATATATATGACGTGACGTGTGTTGGGTTAAGATTCTTCAGGTTGAAAAGACAAGGAAACGTTGCCTTTCTTTCCAATCTGAATAATATATATATATATATATATATATATATATATATATATATATATATATATATATATAAATTATTTATAAATGGGACTTTGTATGTGTGTTTGTGTCTGTGTGTGTATTTTTCTGTGTGTCTGTGTGTCCGTTACCTATAGACTCCGAAACGGCTGAACCGATTTTTTGAAAATTTACACAGTAGTATTATAAGCGTCTGCGAGTCTTCTAAGCTAGGTTTTTTGTCGAGTTACACCCGATAAACATTGAAAATCGATAATCGAAAAAATAGGATGATAGAAAGATTGGTCCGATTTTAATCAAATTTGATACACTCATAGACAAAGATACAAGAAATGATATTCAGAAGTTTCAAGGTTGCAGTTTTTACAATAGTGCAGAAAATCGAATATATATATATATATATATATATATATATATATATATATAAAAGGCAAGATGTTTGTGTGTGTGTATGTTTATTTGTCTGTATGTCCTTTATACAAATCCAAAATTTTTATCCGATTCTCAACAAACATTACACTAATATTCTTTAGGCTGCCTCTGAGCTCCAGGACCATGGATTAGTATTAAAGCCTTCATTACACCCGAGCAACGCCGAGTTATAATGCTAGTATATATATAAATTAGACCCTTTAGTTTTTGATTTAAAGTCATCCCACACGAGCAGTTCTTTTCTTTTCTCTATTAGCTCGTATACCATATTCTGCTATTATTATTTTCAGATAATCGATGAGCCGTAACTTATTTAATTGACGTTCTAATCATAAAAAAACCCAGTGCATTTCCTCACACAAATATTTATCTTTAATTCTGAACTCAAAGATCCGAAACTAACATATATCTCGTCAGCAAAATGTGCCGCCGATACGCTTTTCCAAATTGCCCCTATCATTTCTATGTATATATGGGCATGAAAGGTGTTTTTGCCAGAGTGAAGAGTTTCATACACAATCTTCAGGTGTGTAAGACCTCAATTTTCAGGTTTAAAGCACATTTACACAATATTATCTTTGCAATGTATCGTTTAGTATTTTCGTGTTTTGAAATTCCCTTTCAACCTCTTAGTCAGTATTTTCACTTCGCAACGAACTTACCAAATGTCATTATATATCAATTAATCCAATGACTCCTTTTAGACATTCTACAGGGAATTTTCAGAAACGTTTCCGTAGATCAAGAATTACTGAGTAACAGACGTTCAAAAGAATAGATAGAATAGATAGATGTTAATTTCATTTCATTTCATAAATAAAAAATGTGGTTCTTTCTTGGAGCAAGAAAAAGTCAGACTGAACATTTTCATATGCTGAGAAAGAAGGAGTTAAGGAAAAGATTTAAAATCTTCCATGCATTCAATTCATATTAATAAATGCTTTGTTTCTTTACAGGAACAAGACTGGGTTGAAACGTTTATAGATTGATAATATAGGAATAATGATGGGGATGAAAAATCCTGAATGGATTAATGTCAGCTCTTATTAAAATGTGCATTGTGGTGCAATAGATACCTACTTGGAACGGCAAATCGGGGAGCCAGTCATGTCTCTTCCAAGACATAATCGCCCAAAGCGTATATCACGTATGGCACTTAACTGACTGACTGATTAATACTGACATTGTTTTTTTTCCGGGTACGAGGCTGCGTTTAAAAATTGATAGTTTGACAATCAAGTTAAACAAGAGCCATGAAATCTTGCATGCATTAAATATAAATATTCTTATTAATAACTGCTTACTTACTTCTCAGGTACGAGGCTAGGCTGAAAACGTTCATAGGCTAATAATGAAGGAGGAATGATTGATCTGTGAATTGTAACTAAAACATTAATTTCAAAACTTTTTTTATTAATATCTGCTTCCTTTTTTCGCAGGTACGTGGCTAGGCTGCAAAGTTCACAGGCTGACTGTAAAGGAGTTAAACTATGAACTGTGAACTCTTGCATGCATTAATTGTATCTATTCTTATTAATAACGGCTTTGTTTTTTCCTGGTACGAGATTAGAATGAGAAGTTCATTGGTTTATAATGTAGGAAGAATGATAGATCTGTGAAATTTTGCATCATTAATTTCAACTTCTCTTATTAAAACGGCATTGTTTCTTCCGAGGTATGAGACTGGGTGGAAAGTTTATTGGTTGACTATGACGGAATGAATCTAGTACTGTTAAATTTGGTATGCATTAATTTCAATTGTTCTTGTTACTTCTGCTAAGGCGGAAATAATTTTTGGCCTCGTTTGTATGTTTGTTTGTAGGTCTGTCCGTGGAGGAGATATATCAAGACTCGTTTAATGGATTCACGTGAAACTTCCAGGTATGAATGGACTCATCATTGGCACGAATAGATTTTGGATAAGATACCGCAGAGGAGTTAGTTTCTGGTTTATTTTTCCTTTTTATTTTTATGTACATACTAGTAATAAGTATTGAGTTTTGTTATGTTTTTGGTTTGACTAACAGGTGGAAGACGAAACGAGGATTGCAAGGTGTAACAGGAGAAGGCGTGCTCAGAGCCATGGTCGCCTACGTCCTGAAGAGACAAGGCACATGGAAGGGGAAGAAGAAAGGTACGATGTTATTTCAGAATTTATATAAATAACGACACATTGCTGTACAGCATTTAAATGTAAAAAGAACTTTGCAAGGGAATGAACATAAAAGTTATAATTTCAGTGAAATGCATACTATCGAGATAGGAAAATACGCATCTATAACATCCGTCAATACACAGTCTATTTTGTTGACATAAACATGGTCCAACATTGTTCCATAATCTGTGGCATGTACCCGCACATGCTGAGTAAAACCAAATTCCTCCATGATGTTCAAGATTTGGTGATGCGAGGAGTTAATGGGATCAATGTTAAAATCAATAATGATAATGGTTATGACATATCTCGGTAAAGATTTCATGAGGTTTTGTGGACTAGAGATGAATGTTGCAGTAGTCAAAGATGGTAACCTGCAGAGATTAATAATGATAATTCTTTTTACAAGTGTTGAGAGCGCTACAGGTGTGTAATTCAGGTGATTGGTTCTCAGGTTGAGTTACTGTGGCGAAATATCATCCTTTACACTCGTCATGAGACTCACCTCCTTGCCCAGCTGTGATAGACCTGTCTGCTCGTAAAGATTTAGACAAAAGCACAATAGATTCAATCTGTTGCTGTTACGGCAAGAATATCTCCACAAAACAGAAACACGATCAAATGTTAAAAACCGAATGTTAACGGAAGCATCAGTAGCAGTCAGTAAAGCAATTATTTGGATGTTTGATACATATTCTTCACGGGGCCATGATATTTCTTTAAGTATATTTTGGTTAACAGGGAGGACTTTTGGTTGAAATGCAAGATCGTTGAAAATGTTTGACTCTGATGAAGGCAACATTTTTCTGGGGAGCGTGAAGGTTCGCTTTCGTTCATTCTTTTCCCATATTCATAATCTCATCCAGAATCGTCCGTTAAACTTAATGAAGGATTCATTACGAGTAAAAAGAAATGTCTGTTGCAACTAGACGTGTCTCTCTAGTATAGCCAGAAGTAAATCCTGTAGGTTATAACGGCTGGGCATGCAGGTGAGAAACAATGAAGTTTTACTTGATATTTTCGTGATAGGTTGAAAGCATCGACGCCAGCTTTCACCGAGGAAGAGACCTCAGAAGCCCATCTTTGAACCGGATGATAAAAGAAAAATTTATTGAAAGTGACGTCACGAAGGAAATGGCCGAACGAGGTACAATCAGCTCTTTGATAACAAAAAGTTTTCTGTTGGATTAAAGTTCTTTGTGCTTTTTAGTCAGTACCGAATGATCAGATTTTCTAAGAGAGTAAAGATTCATGAATCAGGGATGAAGATAAAAAAGGCCAGTGAGATTGCGAACTGACTTCGTTTTACCTCAGTGTTTACATTCACCATCACTCTAGCACCAGCAGCTACTGATACAATTTCTCTTGCTCCTACCCAGTCTTTGAGATGATGGTTGAGTTACCTTGGCGGAGGTTTGCGCTCTTTGAATGCTCTTCTTAAGAGCTGCATGGTTTCATTCGAAGCAACTGTAGCAAGCAGGACAATGATGAAAAACAAATCTTATTTTTCACATTACATCAGAGTATCAAAGTCAGCCTATGACCTATTAAGTCGACTCGTAAATACATGTGGAAATGTCGTGTGTAAGCTTTCTCTGAATTTAGAATATGTATATTTTTGAGAGCTATTTTTTTCTATCAGCAGATTGTGCTATTTCTTGCATAGGAAATATCAAAATTTTCTTTATTTCCGGTTTTTGTTTTAACCATTTTCATTATTCTAGGCAGCGAAATTTTTTTTCTGATATCAGAGTTTTGCCACAGAATTTCGACGCCTAAAAATTTGATTGGATATTGTAATTAGTCGATACATGCAACACACACTGCTTTTTACAATTTATGATTCAAATGCTAATATATATGCTATGCATGTACAAACACACCTAAATAAACACATAAACAATATATATATATATATATATATATATATATATATATATATATATATATATATATATATATAACAGTATTTAGGTATCAGTAATGAAGCTGAACAGGTTATGGTAAAGTCAACTATTTTGTTTTTCTATTCCCCCTAGTTTCAAATGTGGAATTGTATATTAGAATTAAAAGACTAAATAAACTATCCGAAATTTTGCTCTTCGTGTTTTGCTTAAGTACTTTCGTTAGTCTCAGTGACTATCAGGAATTGGTTTTTCAGTATACTCGACAATATTTTCTGGAATAGTTTCTGCTATTTCAATTTTGCTGGAAGTGTAAATGGAATCATTTCTAAGTGAAAATATATACAACCGTTAAACGGAAAAGCATGTATTGAATTTTTATATGGTTCCTTATTATTACAGTACGTGTAATAATTACATCATATACAATATTCTATTTAATATTTGATGCTTTTTATACTATTTTATACTAACTTCAATATAATATCTGCCTTGCAGAAGAAATATTTTATGCGGATTTTTTCTTTCGTATTAAAATAGATTTTTAGAATTTTCAGTCTTTCTTAGCTGACATTGAAAATCTCATTTGGTAATTGGGAAAAATCTAAGAAAAATGTTACGTTTACATACATTTTTGGATGTAATTATCAATATTGTTAATAGATAGATAGATAGATAGATAGATAGATAGATAGATAGATAGATAGATAGAAACAGACTGTGACAGACAGACAGATAGATAGATAGATAGATAGATAGATAGATAGAAACAGACTGTGACAGAGAGAGAGACAGACAGACAGATAGATAGATAGATAGATAGATAGATAGATAGATAGATAGATAGAAACAGACTGAGATAGATAGATAGATAGATAGATAGAAACAGACTGAGATAGATAGATAGATAGATAGATAGATAGAAACAGACTGAGATAGATAGATAGATAGATAGATAGATAGATAGAAACAGACTGAGATAGATAGATAGATAGATAGATAGATAGATAGATAGATAGATAGATAGATAGAAACAGACTGAGATAGATATATAGAAACAGACTGAGATAGATAGATAGATAGATAGATAGAAACAGACTGAGATAGATAGATAGATAGATAGATAGATAGATAGATAGATAGAAACAGACTAGATAGATAGATAGATAGATAGATAGATAGATAGATAGATATGAACAGACATAGATAGATAGATAGATAGATAGATAGATAGATAGATAGATAGATAGATAGATAGATATGAACAGACTGAGATAGATAGATAGATAGATAGATAGATAGATAGATAGAAACAGACTGAGATAGATAGATAGATAGATAGATAGATAGATAGATAGATAGATAGATAGATAGGTATGAACAGACATAGATAGATAGATAGATAGATAGATAGATAGATAGATAGATAGATAGATATGAACAGACTGAAATAGATAGATAGATAGATAGATAGATAGATAGATAGATAGATAGATAGATATCCTGAAAGCAATACATTGCACCCCCTTGGCCTTACCCTATCTTCTGATTTCAAGTGGAATAATTACATTGAGGCAATAGCGTTATCCACTGCTAGGAAGGTTATGTCACTGTTGAAGTCAGGAAGTTTTTCCGCCTAAATACATCTTGCACATATACAAATCAACCATCCGACCGTGGATAGAATACTGTTGTCATATCTGGTCAGGCGCCTATGATGTTCGTGTCAGTGTTCTCGACAGGCTCCAATGAAGAATCAGTCATATAAATGGTCACGACCTGGTAGCTCGACTCCAGACACATTCTCACCGGCGAGATGTGGTTTCATTCTGTCTCTTCTGCAAATATTTTCATGGCTTCTTCTCCGGCGAACTTCGTGCAACCAGACTGGCAACAGGGTTTCACACTTTTACAGTTAAATAAACCAAATGCAGGCGAAAATTCTCTTCCATTAGCTTCTTCTCTCGCACTTCCCGCCTGTGGAACTCCCTTCCATAGACTTGCTTTCCTGACGGCTACAACCTCCAGGAATTTAAATGCAATGTCAATTCCCATCTCTTATCTACTTGACTTCAGTTCTTTCTATATCCCCCTCCTGTATCTTGTTCTTTTTCTTTCTCTCTACTTTCACTACGGTATCACACCTGTTTTCACATTCTTCTTTTGCCCTTTTTCTGACATCACCTCTAACTTGTTCGTTTTTCTCTTCACTCTCCTCCTGTCTAAAATTTACTCTCTTATGTAGCCCCATGTGCATCAGTGGCGGTAACACCTTGCCTGTTGTGAAACGATTAAAAATATATATTAAAAAATCTCCCTTGTCTAGCTCTATTTCTTCGGACAAAGAGCGACTCAGTCGAGGCTATGTCTCAGGGCGATAAAGTAGACAAGCAATCACATGCGGGAGCTGGGGATTTTTGCCGGAGCGTACCCGATCGGAAATATCACTTCAAACTCGACCTTGTATCACATCCCGATTCTATGGGGAGAAATTGGGTAAATGCCAAGTGTTCTGACAGTGATCTGATAGTGATATTCGTTAGAGTACAGATGGAGTCATTCGCAACATAATATTATAAAAGTTACCAGAGCTTTATAACACTCTTTTACCTCTACCCCTGACTCATGAATCTCTGCTCTCTTAGAAAATCATGCACTATTGTCTGTAACCATCAGTTCCCACTCTCGTACCAAAGAGAAACTCTTTTTTATTAGCAAACTGATTGTGACTCGTTCCGCAATTTTCTTCGGGACATTCCTTTTGAATAAAGTTTTTTAACACCCGGTTCAAAAATGTGCTTCTAAGCTCTCCTTCTGGGTGAAAGCTGGCATCGATTCTTTCAACCTATCACGAAAATATCAAGTAAACCTCCTTGGTTCTCACCTGCATGCCCAGCTGCTCACAGGATTTATTATTTCGGCTTTACTAGAGAGACACGACTGGTTGCAACAGACATCTTTTTTTCTTTGCTCGTAATGAGTCCAAACTTGTCCTCAAAGTAGAACAGTTAATGTATATTACTAGAATGAAACATATAGCATCTCGCAAGTTATATTCAAGAAATTATTGAGACTGTGCAAGTGTGTGATGAACAACAGCAAATCCTTAAACTCTTCTCTAATTAATCAACTTGAAGACCTGGTATCTACAACATATGTCCTTTGCTCTTAATTTTGTTTTAACTTATCAGTCGACTCATCTGAAATATCCACCCATGTGGCTCTGACTTGAGACTAGTCCTCTCCGAACTTTTCAACTATTACCTCTCTTATTCTTAATTTTGCATTTGTTTTAAGTCCTCGTCTATAGTTCCTGTTTTCATGGATTTTGGAGAAGATTCTGGTTCCTCTTTCTATCGCCCTATTAGTCTTTTACCGATTTCGACAAAGTATACGATGTTTTACGAGGTTTTAATCAATCCTGAAGTGGTTAGGCATCTTACTTTTAACGAGCTAGTCCAAGAAAGAAAATATGGCTTTTTTTCTACAGGTTTACCGCTGATGTGGAAATGACCATCACTTAATATATATATAACAAGCTCATCAAAATGTGGGGGATGATTGAGCTGTAGCACGCTGGTATTCTCCATAAACTTCAGAGTAACGGTAATAAAGGACGAATGCTTGATTTAATACACTAGCTTCAATCAAATCATGAAATAAAAGTCATTTTGAACGGACTTGCTTCCAAATCCTTTCATTTTGTCGTTTGTTCTTTTTTTTTTTTAATCATTTCACCCCGAGCAAGGCGGAAACGCCACTGATGTGCAGGGGGTTACATAAATGTAAAAAGACTAATTAGAAAAGAGTGAGGAGTACAAACTAGTTAGAAAGGAACAATAGAAAGCAGGTGCGATGACAGATACATAGGTGGAGAGAAAGGGAAGGTTATACAGGGGTGGGGAGAGAGCTAGAGTCCAGTGGTTAATAGATGAGTATTGACTTTGCATTTAAATTTCTGGAGGTTTTAGCCGTCAGGAAAACAAGAATACGGTAGCGAGTTCCACAGACGGGAAGTGCGAGAGAAGAAGCTGCAGGAGTAGAATTGTCGTCTGCATTTGGCTAACCTGACTGTGAATGGGTGGGACCCAGTTGCCAGTCTGGTTGCACGAGTAAACACCTGTTGAGGAGGCACCAGTAACTTAAGTTCGTCCGAGCAGAAGCCATGAATGTATTCATAGACCAGACAAAGGGAGGCCACATTTCGACGGTGGGGAAGTGGCTGCAGTCGAGTCGCCAGATCAGTACCTATCACATTACAGACTCTTCTTTGGAGCTTGTCAAGAACACTGAGGAGAACGGCAGGGTCACCTGACCATAAATGGCAGCAGTACTCCATGCACGGACGGATGGTTGACTTGTATATATGCAGGATGGAATCAGGTGGAAAAAACATCCTGGATCGACATAGTGACCCAACCTTCTTAGCAGTAGATTTTGTTATGGATTCAATATAGTGGTTCCATTTGAGGTCTGAGGACAGGGTAAGTTGACCGGTAATATTATCAGAGAACGAAAGAACAAAAATAAAGAAAGAAAATACATTTTAAAATCTTCGAAAATTTCAATTTCGATAGAATGATTGATTATGTAAAAGGCTTACAAAAAATGGGACATAAAATAAGCTATAAACACAAGTTAAATGAACAAAAAAGTATAATACGAGAAAACGTATTATAAAACTTTTATTCTTTTATTATCTGAACACTTTAAAATATGATTCTTGTGTGAATTGATAATATTGTCCATATTTTGAGTGGAAGAGTATATAATTTTTAGTGTATTTCTATTAATGGTTTGTGTATTGGATTGCGGCTGTTGAAATGTTTATTTACTAGCTTGAGAAAATATTTTCTTATATTAATGTTCAACGGAATGGTTGTTGTTAAAGCATATAACCTTCAGTTTTTACATTTATTTTAATTATTAGATTGTTCAGGGTTAATAATTGTTTTCTCATGCACTAATTTATTCTTGTAATCACTCTTTCTGAAGAGACTTGTAGATTTCCTTATTTTCTTTGAACGTTTTGACGTTGGACGATAAGTGGTTAATTCTCGTATTTATGATGTTGGTTATTTGTTTTAAAATCGTTTTGGGATATTAGAATAGATAATAATATAACTAGGGGTAATATTTTCCTTGAGGTAAGGCTGGTGGGAGCAGCATTTTAGATTAGAAGTAATGTCTAAGTAGTTAACTATTTTAATGTTGGAGGAGACTTCAACTTTAAAACCAAGAAATTTAAGAGCTTTAATTATTTTTTTATGTATTCTATTCGTTAAAGGTCCATTAATATTTGGGATAGTCATAAAGCCACCATCACGATATAATCCAATTTGTCTATGGCCTAAAAACCTGCTTAAGATCCCTACATGATCAGCAATCAGAGTCCAATCATATGTCCCCATACGTAAATAAAAGTTAACATAGGGCCGATTTCTTCACTTAGAATTGTTGAACTTCAGAATGAATTTCTTTGTGGCTAAAATAATTTTAATATTTGTATCGTTGATTTCTACATAACTTTTCGCAAATTTAATACAATTCTCTTGAAGGTTGTTTGATACTGAAGAAGAAAGATCTACTATATCAAATTTAAGGAAGGTGCATTTCAACTTTAAAATTATTGAACCAATTAATGGCATCAGTAGCGTTCTTCCAAAGATTGGGGTGTAATGTAGATTGTAAATTCTGATATTTTTAAATTTTTATATTTATCTTAGAGAATAAAACTAAATCATTTGTAATAGAATTAGTTAATCTTGTTTGTAATTTATTTAAA
>JBBBDQ010000970.1:1442500-1547500 GCA_037127315.1 Ascarosepion bandense
CAAGACAATCGGTTCAACCGTTTCCGTGTCTATAGGTAACGGGCACGCACACACACACCGATACACACACAGAGACAAAGTTCCATTTATAAATAATTTTAGATACTTTAACATTGTTAACAGGGGATAGATGAACACAGATAAGTGACACAGGTTTTATTTTCCTGTTTTAATATAAAATTGCTGTGAAATTTTACACATACCCAATATATATATATATATATATATGCCAGTAAAATATTCGTTGGTTGAACCAGCAAACCACAGGTCAAAAAGCGTGCTCAATGTACAATCAAAATAAATAAACAGAAAATTAAAGAGCTAATAATATGTCAAAGAACGGAACACACATCACTTGTTAACTAGGTTTTGATTACACCAATCTTTACAAGTAAAAGAACCTACGTAGTAGCAAATCGTGTGTATTTCATTCTTTGACACAGATACACACAAACCGGCACACTCATATATATATATATATATATGACTGTGTGTGTGTGTGTGTGTGTGTGTGTATTTATGTATGTATGGAGCAATGATAATATTTGAAACAAAAATAAAACTTGTATTTCAACAGACATTGTAAAATATAAATAACGAATTTTCGGACTCCGGAAACTTAAGTGCCTAAAAAAAAAAACGTGAATAAAACTATTCAAATGGAGACGGAAAAACAAAAATAATAGTGAACCAACATTTCTCTGATAACAAATAGAATATTAAGAATCAAGTTCTTGGGTTTTGAGGAGACTATGTTATTATGCTTTAGGAAAGAATTCGTCTAAAACAAAAAGGTTGCAAAATGAGGTGAGCTAATTTTGGGTTCCGCACAAAATTACTTTCCACCATTTTATGGTCCCTAAGGCTACGTACACTATTTACACGTCGCAACTTTTGTAAACTACATTTTTTAAACTCGTACAATTTTCGTGTACTTAATTGTCGATGCTCATTCCAACATACTCTGCGAGACATTCCAAAGATATCGATAATGGTTTTTCAGTGTGAGAGAAGGAAAATAATGCGAACGTATTTGTGTAAATGAGAGAGAAAACACAGGCAATCTGTGTAAACGCGTGTGTAAGTGAGACATATATATTGGTTGCTTGTGTATGAAAGAAAAAGAAGAGTCATGTGTGTCGTAGAATTTCGGAGCAAGCGTAAATGAGAAGGAGAAAATGTTTCTAGAGAGTAATTAGACGCACATTATGTTGTACTTTTCATTTGATACCCAGTGCGGAACGTACTCTATATTCACCTAGTCCTTTACACGTTTCTTTTTTTTTACAATTGCTCTATTATAGCAGGTTAGTCAGTTTGTTAAATTATTCACAATTGTATGATCATGTCTCGTTCGAGACATGACTGACTGGGCAGAAGGTTTCCATGCAGTAGTTTGACATTACTTTCTGCGGTAGACTGATTGCCAAACAAGGCTACAGAACCCAGTCTTTCCTACTATTTAACCTATAGCTGGTGGAAGAAGATATAGCTTCGTATCTTTGCCAATGATATTTGGGCGTAAGTGAATGCAACAAATTCAATTGGAATTCGAACTCCGCTCTCCTATTTCTCGTTCTGAGCCCATATCCACTGCACCACAAAATAGCAGGTAACCAAATTAAAAAGGTATTCCTTTAATTAATTCTCCTCAAGTAAGCGAATAAAGCCACTAACACGCAAGTTGTTACAGAATGTGAGTGAATATGAGAAAACGAAAAGTTATTTGAGGAAGATATCATTGAAATAAAACAAGACAGAAGATAACGATTGACATTGTACTTAAATGTTTGAAGATCAAAAATGATTGGGAAGCAATCAGCCGAAAGAGATTTCCACATGGGAGAACTACGTTAGACGAAACCTTAAACATAGAACCTAGGGTTACGTCAAGCTATATTAACCGTAAAATGATGAGATCTTTCCGCTAATGTGGTTATGCGTCTAAACTGTAAGTTTAGCTAACATAGAAGAAATGTTCTTTCGAACAGGCTTACGTTCATATCACGTTGAATACACCTGTTCTCGCTCGATCACCGAAGTTGAGCCTGGTCAGTACTTAGATGGGTGACCGTTTGGGAATACCAGGTGCTGTAAGCATTTAGTGACGGACGTGTTTGTGGTGCAGTGGATATCGGCCCGAAAAGAGAAATCAGTGAACCGAGTTCGAATTCCAGTTGAATACCCTGCATTCACTTAAGTACTGGTACCCTTGGGGAAGATATTAATCCGTCCCTTCCCTCCAGTTATGGGTTAAATAACAAGGGTAGATCTTGGGGATCCTGCCCTTAAAAACAAACCCCAGTGAATCTTGATACACGAAAAGAAAAATGTATTACTAGATACAAAACTTATATAAAAGACAACAATAAATTGTTGAAAAGAAAAAGGTACAGTATAATCCGGATATAAGATAAACCCGGATATAAGATAAACCAGGATATAAGAGCGATTTTCTCTGGTCCCGAATTAAAGCCCGTAGTAATGTATATAAAATAGACCATACCCGGATATAAGAGAACCCCTTACATGATAAAACTTTTATCCGGTCCTGACAATTTTTTTATATCAGGGTTGCACTGTATTACCAGCAATAAATAAAAAAAAAATTAGTTGGTATTATATGACCCGCGGAGGTTGATATGCCATAAAAACAAAACAACCAACCAACCAACCAATCAATCATTCAAACAATGTCCGTGAAATTATTTATAGAAAAAGACAAAAAAGCTACATTACGAAATTGGGAAATTTACTGAAGCCGAAATGTCAGATAAGAAACATTATTATTAAGGAGAGAGAAATCTAAATGTTCAGAAATTATGAAGACAGATTATAACGATTGACATTACCCGGAAAGCAAGAAATCAGAAGTGTGTTCCATAAGCGTGAAATGCGAGATAATAAACTGATATTATAGAAACAAGATTCTTCTTCTTCTATGTACCCTGTCCCTTCAGGACGTAGGCGATCATGACCTTCCACGTTTCCATATACCTGGTGGCTCTGAACACGCAGATTCCTGTTACACCATGCAATCCTCGTTCCGTCATCCACCTGATTAGGTCCTTCAAATATGTTATCCGTTGTTTCCCCTGTCTCTTTTTCCCTCTATCTGGCCTGTTAGTATCAGGTTCTCCAAACCCTCTTTTCTCATTGCATATCCCAGGAACTTCAGCTGTCTCTTTCTGATGCTCAGTATTAATTTCGTTTTTGTTTCCATCATTTCTAAAACCTCATCATTGCTCACATGCTCGAACCATGATATTCGCAGCATCCTTCTGTAGAACCACATTTCAGTTGCTTCAATTTTTTTCCTTCATCTTTGATGATATTGTCCAGCATTTACTGCCATATTGAAGAACTGACATCACATATCAATCTAGAACTCTCTTCTTTGTAGCGAAATTATCCTGTTTCTAAATACATACTTTACTCAACTTCTGGAATGCTTCCTTCGCCATGCCAATTCGCCTTCGGATCTCCGTGTCGCACTTTCCGTGTTCTGTTATAACGCTTACCAGGTATTTAAATTTTTGTACCTGCTTTATTCTAGTATCCCCGACCTGTATTTTGCATTTTGGGCTGCCATTTTTACTGATAACCATGCATTCGGTTTTCTTGCAGTTTATGAACACACGGTTACATGACTAATTTCAACTGTAAAATGTTTAGACATATCTACCAATCTGGTATAATTAGGAATCATCTAATTTCCTATATTAGAAATTCTTTTCGTGACGGCTTTCTTTCTCTATAATTGGACTTCTGTTTTTATCAATGTTCATAGATTTCGATTGTAATTACATTGAAAAATTAGAGAACAACGTTTACTAAATTTTACCTGAAATAAACGCTGATAGACGTTTTAATGAAAAAATTCTCATCACCACCATAACTTAGAAATCAGCTGGTCATCGGTATTAATATTCTCCGTTTTCACATGGTCGTCTCATTCCCTTGGTTCGGGATGTACTTGACTAATTTTGACATTCTTCTTCTTGACAAATGTTGAATTACACCAAAGATTTCTCACAATTTACATCGTTCGGACTGTTGTCCTCATCTTTATTGACATATTTACGATGTTTAGGCTGTTGTACGCTCCGATTTTCTTTAGATTATATACAAACCAAACACTTCATTTAGTCGACGGGGATCTGTTTTCTAGTCATACAAGCCATGCTGTTCTTGAATGTCTCATTTTTAGTTAATTTATTTTAGTAACTACTGACTCCTTCTATTCACTTATGAACAAATACTCTTGGTAAAGTTATAAAACCGTCTTTTCCCTCCAGGTGTGAGTTAAATAACAGGATATTTCTCTAGTCTTGGTTGACAACCAGTCTACCGTATAAAGCAATGGCAACCTACTGTGGGAAAATCTTCTACCCAGGCAGTTTATTTCGAGACATGATCGCCCAAAAGTGTATCCCGTATGGCACTTAACTGACTGGTCAACTCTCCAAGTTTTTGTTTCTTCTGCTTTCGCCAGGAATTGAACGCACAACGTTTTGGGTCAAATCACATTTTTTAACACCCAAACAACACTTTTTTTCACTGGGCATGAAATTAAGATATCAAAATAAAAAAAATAGGCATGACACGTGGAATCACAACAATCTAGTCGCGTGGAGTAAATTTCGAAATTCCAACCTATATCACCTGAAGAAGATAGAAGTTTACAAATCTCATGAATATGGTAATAAATATGAGGACAACACAGGAAACGATGTAAATAGTGTAAATAGTTACAATACCTCATCACAGAAATAAAGACAGATAGAACTCCAAAACTGAAGCAATTATGCCATATATGAGATAAAAGTTCTCAATCCGCTGATAGTTGATTTTTAATCGCCGCTTAGATGTGGAACATGGCCGAAAGTATGGGACACCCAGTGAGGATCGAACCTAATACCCAGTTTTAATAGGTTCTAGCGAGACAAGCTTTCTATTACACCACCTAGGGGTGTACAAACATGTTGATAGTTGATTTTCTAAGAGCCGCTTAGATGTGACACAAGGCCGAGAGTATGGGACATACAGTGAGGATCGATCTCACTACTTGTAATGATTCTAGCGAAACAAGCTTACTAACCATTATAACACCTAGAGGTGCCCATATGATGGTTTTCTAAGCGCAGCTTAGATACGTCACAAGGCCGAAAGTATGGGACACCCAGTGAAGATCGAACTCACTAGTCATTTGTGATTATTCTAGCGAGACAAGTTTGCTGACTATTACACCACGTCGGCGTGCTCTTTTTAACGGTGATAGTGTTGAATACCGTGTACGATTCACTGTCGTTTTCGTTTTATTTCAAACTCTTCGTTTTAATTTACATATACGGGGG
This sequence comes from Ascarosepion bandense, assembly GCA_037127315.1. Taxonomy (NCBI): domain Eukaryota; kingdom Metazoa; phylum Mollusca; class Cephalopoda; order Sepiida; family Sepiidae; genus Ascarosepion; species Ascarosepion bandense. Next base: position 1,447,858 of record JBBBDQ010000970.1, read on the forward strand.
TCGGAGTAACGAAAATTAGCTCGGAAAGTAAAGTTGGCAATCGCTTTTGCAAAATCTACTTATGAATGACAAAAATATTGTTATCCTATCACAATATGGTATGGGTTGAAGGATTTATTATAATGTTCACTGATTGATTTGTTTCTTACTTATAATCTCAATGAAGGACATTAAAAGCCAGACATTTTTTAGATTGTAAGAATTTCATTTCTGTAGGTAAATATGATTTGATATTATTATTTACTAATTAACCAAAATCTGGAAGAGCAGTGGTGTATTAATACTTTTCTTGAGTGTATTTACCCGTTAAGAAATATAACAAACGCAGTGGGAATTGTAAATCCACAATTTTTTCCGATTCTCACCAAAATTCACACAAATATTCTTTAGACTGAGTCTGAGCTCCAGGACCATGGATTAGTTTTAACGCTCTCATTACACCCGAGCAACGCCGGGCTATACTGTTAGTAATAAATAAAAGGAATGTTTTGAAAGCCCTGACCGCATATGTAGTGAAAGGATATATCATTAAAGAAAATATTAGTATTTAAGTTTGATTGTTTCTTCTATCGAAAGTTTTCCCCAGAATAAACACGCTTTTTTTTTTTACAAATTTTACAAAACTAGAATCGTTAATGGGTTTTGTTTATTTGTCAGCAACAATATTTGAGTGGTCGAAATAAACTGAAAGTTGATCAAATCCGAAAACATCTCAAAAGAGAAATAGGATATGGGAAAATGACAATTGGAACTTCATCACTATTAGCAGAATTCTTAAAAAGACAAATTTTGTGCAAAAGAGGACAGTTGAAACAACAATGTATTTGGAATTGTGAAAAATAAGGTGATTTATTAATCTAACATCTCAAGGCTTATTGCTAGTAATTTAAATTCAGAAAGTATATTTAGATTAAAGAATGTTTTGGATATAATATACCTTAACGATACAAATGTATCATATAGCTGAAAAAGAATATGCGCGTTCATGCCTATCTGAACTTTACTGAGACTAGAATTCAGTTCTCCGATTTACAATTCAGAGCAGTTATCTATTACACCACCTGCACCTCTAAGCTTACAATAGCGGAAATTCTCAAATGGTCTTCTACCTAGATACTCACCAGGCACGGCGTTGCTTAACTACGTTTATCGTACGGGGAGCTGTTATGAGTGTTAGCTGAGAGCAACTTAGGAAATTAAAATATTCTGTAAATTTCCTATCTCGACAGATACTTCCATCGAAGAATCCTAGATAGGGTCGTTTTGAAGAAGAACTAATGTGGCAAACTTAGCATTAAATAAAACAAAATCATGGAGAAATATCGTTAAACACCGTGTCGTTCAAAGCTGAAAGAACGGCCCGAACTGATGAGCGAGAGTTATTGCCATGATAATTAGCGCTGTTGGAACCGACCCAAAAATGCCCAAGGGCGAGTTGTGGGGAAGATGGAACATTCTAAGTTGAGACAGTACAGATAATTGCAATGTTGTTCTGGGCGAAAGTGTAAAACAAGGTGCCAAATATTACAGGAGATTTACTGTTACATCGGCCTACAGAGAGTCTTGGTATAAATAGCGATTATACATATATTGCTTAGATATCTCTTTGTCGATATTTATCTGTAACACAGCAAAACGGTACGTGTTTGTGGTATGGCCATTAAAGAAGTATAACAAAATATATATAGTAATACAAATCTTGATTTGAAACTGAATTATGAGAATAATGCAAATATGGTGCACTGTGCATAATCCGATCAAGAATTGGCTTCTTAATTTTAACGCATACAAAATGAAACTGTATCTGTCTGTATTTCTGAGATGAGGTAGTATTTACAGTATTTACATTATTCGGACTATTGTCCTCATCTGTGTTGCCATTGTACGACGTTTAATAATAGATCATTCTTTTTGTCTATATTTGTGAGATGAGGTAGTATTTACAGTATTTACATTATTCGGACTATTGTCTTCATCTTTGTTGCTATTCGTACGACGTTTAATAAAAAATCATTCTATTTGTCTATATTTCTGAGATGAGGTAGTATTTGCAGTATTTACATTATTCGTAATATTGTCCTTGTCTTGGTTGCCATTTGTATGACGTTTGATAATAGATCATTCTATTTGTCTGTATTTCTAAGATGAGGTAGTATTTACAGTATTTAAATTATATGGACTATTGTCTTCATCTTTGTTGCTATTCGTACGACGTTTAATAAAAAATCATTCTATTTGTCTATATTTCTGAGATGAGGTAGTATTTGCAGTATTTACATTATTCGGACTATTGTCCTCATCTGTGTTGCCATTGTACGACGTTTAATAATAGATCATTCTATTTGTCTGTATTTCTAAGATGAGGTAGTATTTACAGTATTTAAATTATATGAACTATTGTCTTCATCTTTGTTGCTATTTGTACTACGTTTAATAATAGTTCATGCTATTTGTCTATATTTCTGAGATGAAGTAGTATTTCCAGTATTTCCATTATTCGGACTATTGTCCTCATCTTTGTTGCCATTTGTACGACGTTTAATAATAGATCATTCTATTTGTCTATATTCCTGAGATGAGGTAGTACTTACAATATTTACATTATTCGGACTATTGTCTTCATCTTGTTGCCATTTGTACGACGTTTAATAATAGATCATTCTATTTGTCTATATTCCTGAGATGAGGTAGTACTTCCAATATTTACATTATTCGGACTATTGTCATCATCTTTGTTGCCATTTGTACGACGTTTAATAATAGATCATTCTATTTCTCTATATTCCTGAGATGAGGTAGTACTTGCAATATTTACATTATTCGGACTATTGTCTTCATCTTTGTTGCCATTTGTACGATGTTTCTGCTGTCGCAGTTACTTTTTTGTTAATTGTTTCTCTAGTATTTTTGATATTAATGGTTTTCTCTCGTAATTTTTGCCAGAGCTCATATTGCAATTTTACACACTAATGATTTTCTCTGGCACCTGGTATTACTGGTTCCCATATTATGTTTATCTCTATGCTTGGTCGGCTTAGGAGATTTTTGTAGCCTAGCACATCTGTTGCTTCCTTCAGTTTACGTAGTTTCCAGTGGCGTTCTCTATAGATTCTTTCAACTTCATCCCATTGGGGCGGTGATCCCCTTTCTCTCTGACGAACTTAAATCACTGGTGCCCCCTTGATGTGAATTTGCACGAGATATGAGATTAGCAACAAGGTCCAACGCTTTTACAGTGAAACCGATGAAATGTAACCGCAATTTCTACTCCAACAGCTTCTTTCCTCGCACTTCCCGCCTGTGGAATTCCCTACCGCATGCTTGCTTCTCCGACGGCTACAACCTCCAGGAGTTTAAATGTAAGATCAATAGACACCTCCTAACACACTAACTCACACCCACTCTCTCCAACTCTCTCCCTATGTACATCCTAAGTCATCTATCACCCTCCTTCTGATATTTCCCATACCAATCGCTCTATGTAACCCCCTGCGCTATAGTGGCAGTGGAATGCCTTGCTTGGGAAATGCCTCCCTATAGTGGCAGTGGAATGTTTTGTTTGATAAATTCTCCAACATGTGGATAAAGCTTAGAATGAAATTAATAAAAAATCATCCAAATGTTGGAGAATTTTTGTCTTCATTTTCAACTGAAATTAAAGCCAAAATACGACGTTTAGAACGGCTCATGATTAAACATAATAGACATTCATTGTTTGTTATATTTAACAGTATATGTTTAAAAATTAATTGCTGCCTCGATACACTATATATATATATATATATATATATATATATATCTGTACTACAGACACAAGTGTAAGTGGCCACATTGAATTTGAAATACAAAACAAAAATTTAAATTAGATATTTTTATAAGATTAAATTTCCAGTAACTACAGTGTACTTGCTGATATTTATTTACTACCAAACCTTTCAAGAGAAAAGTACAAGTGAGGTTATGGTTGTTGATATGTAATGTACATAAAGAAAATTAATAAAAACATAAACCGAACAAATGTAACGAGTGAAAGAAAGACAAATGTCCACTAAATAATAACATGTCGAACAATCAACATAATATACAAAGCTACCAAAGGTAGTAACAGGTTGGCGCGCAATGCAATTCTATTAAGGAACTGAAATAGAAGAGGAGCAGTGAATATGTGTCAAAAAGAATGTTTTTTCTAACTTTGAAGGATGAGTTAGACAAGGTAAATTTGGAGTCATATAAAAATCCAGTTTCTTTGATGTGGAAGCATTTTTATCTGTATCCCCCTTACAAGAATTTAAACTACGTTTACCAAAACCTTTGAGCATACTCGCACATTTGTGCGTAATACATTTGCCTAAAATACACTGTAAGACTGAATATCATGATAACAATATTGCGGTATGGTTAGTGTTAGTGGATATCGGCTCGGAACGAGAAGCCGGCGAGCCGAGTTCGAATTCCAGTGAATCCATTGTATTCACTTGCGCGTAAATACCCAGTTATGGATTAAATAGCAGGACAGATTGGGTTCTATAGCCTTGGTCGGCAACCAGTCTACCACAGAAAGCAATGGCAACCTACTGCGGGATAATCTTCTGCCCAGTCAGTCATGCCTCGATTGAGACATGATCGCCCAAGCGTGTATTACGTATGACACTTAACTGACTGAGTATTAATTTGTTGGTGTGCTTTTCTCTCCATCACTGATAATAAAAATAATTCGGTAGATTCTTAAAACGTAATTAACACGAAAGTCATGACTCAGTTTACGTTTTGCTTTTGTGTTTCTACAAAAGCTAAAAATGAATTCATATCAACATTTTATGTGGAAAAAAATGAAAAGATTATGAGTTTGTGATAAGGTTTTTTTTATTAAAAATAAATTGTATATTCTTTTATGGAAAAATATTTTCCCAAAATATACATATATTTAATTCACAAAAATCGATAATTTATTTTTAAATAATGCATTGATTCTTTTTCATTTATTTTCACATTCCTCTTCCATCATAAACTATAATTTCTAAATTGCATGAATTCCTATTAAAAAACGTTTAACTCTAGATTCCTGCTGATTATGGATTCGTTATGGTACAAGTTTTTTTTTTGTTTGTTTTTTTTTTAATTATTTCACCCCGAGCAAGGCAGAAATGCCACTGATGAGCTGGGGGCTACATAAAAAGATTAATTACAAAAGTGTGAGGAGTACAAACTAGTTATAAAGGAGCAATAGAAAGCTGAGAATGCAGGTGCGATGACAGATACATAGGTGGAGAAAAAGGGAAGGATATAGGGGGGGAGAGAGCTAGAGTCCATTGGTTAATAGATGAGTATTGACATTGCATTTAAATTTCTGGAGGTTGTAGCCGTCAGGAAAGCAAGAATATTGGAGAGAGTTCCACAGGCGGGAAGTGCGAGAGAAAAAGCTGCAGGAGTAGAATAGTCGTCTGCATTTGACTAACCTGACTGTGAATGGGTGGGACCCAGTTGCCAGTCTGGTTGCACGAGTAAACACCTGTCGAGGAGGTACCAGTGACTTAAGTTCGTCCGAGCAGAAGCCATGTAAGTATTTATAGAATAGACAAAGGGAGGACACATTTCGACGGTGGGGAAGTGGCTGCAGTCGAGCCGTCAGATCAGTACCTATCACATTACAGACTCTCCTTTGGAGCCTGTCGAGAACATTGAGGAGAACGGCAGGGGCGCCTGACCATAAATGGCAGCAGTACTCCATGCACGGACGGATGGTTGACTTGTATATATGCAGGATGGATTCAGGCAGAAAAAACATCCTGGATCGGCATTGTGACCCAACCTTCTTAGCAGTAGATTTAGCTATGGAATCAATATAGTGGTTCCATTTGAGGTCTGAGGAGAGGGTAAGGCCGATGAGGAGTAGTGTGTTGCTCTCAGAGAGAATCGCTTGGTCCATGCTTATGGGAGGCACGTGAGATTGCCTGTGATGGTTGACAGACAACAGCTTGGTCTTAGACGCATTATAAATTACTTTAAATTACAAATGCATCTGATGTAGTTACTCAGCACCTTCTTTTATAAATTAATTGTTCGCAAATATCATCTGATGGCCAGAACAGATCTATTTTAGGGGGATAAACTCAAGGATGTGCGTTGTGGTGCAGTGAAGATCGACTGGGAACGACAAATTGGGGTACCGAATTCAAACAGCACGGAACAAGTGTAAAAAAGTACTGAACGAAGCCAAGAGGGCGTTTGCTACCAGAATTAGGCAACGCATAGCATCCTCTAAGTTTGGCTCCAAAGATTACTGGCGTCTCTGCAAAAGCGTGCTCAGCAGGAACAAGACTTCAATACCCACACTAATCAATGAATTTGAAGTTCTCGCCTCCCTAGGCGACAATGCTGAATGCTTTGCCCGTAGATTCTCAACCAATTCGACACTGGACTCGTTAGGAAAACCTACACCAGACTTCCCACCCAGAACTAAGGCTCAACTAAATAACGTCCACATTTCACCCTCGCTGGTCACCAAGATAATTGCGCAACTTGACCCACACAAAGCGAGCGGCGGTGACGGAATCCCAGTCATAGTCCTGAAGAAATGTGCCCCAGAACTCTCCTCTGTCCTCTCTAAACTCTATAACCTCTGCCTATCTGCTTCCTGCTTTCCTGCCTGTTGGAAGTCCTCCTGCGTAGTACCTATATTTAAGAATTCTGGCGAACCCTCAGATCCCGCCAATTACCGTCCTATTAGTCTCCTTCCAATCTTTGGCAAAGTTTTCGAAGCCATTATCTACGCCGAGGTGATTCAGCACCTTATGACCAACGGGCTTCTCTCTGACAAACAGTATGGGTTTCGCTTCACCAGGTCTACTGCTGATATGCTAACGACCATTACCGAGTACATATACCAGGCACTCGACAAGAATGGTGAAGCCCGAACCGTTGCCTTGGATATCTCCAAAGCATTCGACAGGGTCTGGCATGCTGGCCTCTTGTGCAAACTGCGGAGCTATGTGATAACTGGACATCTGTTTGACCTCATCCAGTGCTTCCTCTCTAACCGCACATTAAAGGTGGTATTAAATGGGCATGCCTCCCAAAACTACCAGACGAACGCGGGCGTCCCTCAAGGTTCTATCCTAGGTCCCACGCTTTTTCTGATCTACGTTAATGATCTCCCCGACACCATTAGATCCCAAGTTGGCATGTATACCGACGACACAACAATCTACTCCCGCATCGATCAGAAACCAGGTCTGGACCACAAAGTGAACCTCGCTGCCGCACTTGAAAGGGACCTCCAATCCGTAGTGACCTGGGGTAGGAAATGGTTGGTAAATTTCAATGCCTCCAAAACAAAGCTGTTATCAACTAACCACCATAGACAACCGCATCTACCTCCCATTAGCATGGGACAGGCTAGCCTCCCAGAGAGTAAAATACTACGCCTCATTGGCCTTACACTCTCGGCGGACCTCAAATGGAATGACTATATTGAATCCATTGCCACATCTGCTGCTATGAAAGTGGGCTCCCTGTGCAGGGCCCGGAAATTTTTCCCACCTGAAACTATTCTGCACATATACAAATCTACCATCCGCCCGTGTATTGAATATTGCTGCCATATCTGGTCGGGTGCCCCTGCTGCTCTCCTTGGGTTTCTTGACAAAATACAAAGGAGGATCTGTAACGTTGTTGATACTGACTTGGCAGACCGGCTGCAGCCGCTCTCACACCGGCGTGATGTAGCTTCCCTGTGCCTCTTCTACAAGTACTTTCATGGCTTCTGCTCCGATGAGCTTAGATCACTGGTGCCGCCTGAGCACGAATTTACACGAGATACTAGGTTAGCAACTAGGTCCCACCCTTTTACAGTTAAACAAATAAGATGTAACCGTAAATTCTACTCCAACAGCTTCTTTTCTCGCGCTTCCCGCCTGTGGAACTCCCTTCCACAAGTCTGCTTTCCCGACAGTTACAATCTCCAGGTGTTTAAATGTAGGGTCAATAGACACCTCCTATCACACTAACTCCCAACTATTCTCACAACACTCTCATCTACCCAACCCTCATTTTCGGTATCCTCACCCGCCTATCACCCACCCTCTGTTATTTCTTATATTTAATCAGCCTTTCTCCACTCTACGTAGCCCCCTGCACAGTAGTGGCAGTGACATGCCTTGCTCGGGGTGAAACGCTTATAAAAAAAAAAAAAATTCGCTTACGCACAAATACCACTGGGAAAGGTATTAATCCGTCTCTTTCTTCCAGTTATGGGTTAAATAGCCTTGGCTGGCAACCAGTCTGCCGCAAAAAGTAATGGTCACCTAGTGCGGGATAATCTTGTGCCCAGTCAGTAATGTGTCTGTCGAAACATGATTGCCCAAGCGTGTATCACGTATGGCACTCAACTGACTGACTGAATATAACAGTGGAAATGATGATTGAGGGTTCTACTGGGCATAAAGTGGGGGATCAATTTTATATTGTTATGAAGCAATAAACTGATCCCCCACTAATTATACGTAACAATATAATACATCTTTTCCTCCTCTAGCTATAAGTCAAATAACAGGACAGGTTGGGTTCTATAGCCTTGGTCGGCAAACCAGTCTACTGCAGAAAGCAATGCCAACCTACTGCGGGATAATCTTGTGCCCAGTCAGTCATGTTTCTTCGAGACATGATCACCTTAAGCGTGTATCACGTATGACACTTAACTGACTGATATTCAAAGAAGAAGTTTAGTGTATCTAAGTAAATTATGCTTAATGCAAGTTATTAACTACCTTACAAAACATTAAAAAAGAAAACTTAGCTTTAGGATAAAAGATTACTGGATATAAAAAGCAAGGAAGCATTGCAGTTAAATAAGGAATTAAAATATAAAAATATAAAAACACCTAACCTGGCCAGTTGTTCTTTTGCTCATCCATGTGACATTTTGTGATTCTAAAGTTATTTTTCTCATGTTAAAATCTTCATATCAGACATAGATTTACCAGATATGTCGCTTTTGTCTGTATATTCCAGATGATTAATAAAAACCAAGAAACAATAGACCACCTAATCTCAGGCTGTTCTGTGCTTGCTCCAAATGAATATAAAAATCGCCACGATAGAGTTGGGCAACATTTACATTGGACAATGTGAAAACATTATGGAAAATCTGTAAACAAACACTGGTATGAACATCACCCAGCACCGGTTACAGAAATAGAAGATGTAACCATTCTATGGGATTACACCATCTACACAGACAGAAAAATTGAAGCAAACAGGACAGACATTATTGTTAAAAACCAGAAGGAGGAAACTTGTCTATTAATTGATATAGCTTGTCTAGCGGATTGTAACATAGCAATCAAGGAATTTGAAAAACTGTCAAAATATAAAGACCTGGAAATTGAAATAGAAAAAATGTGGAAATTGAAAACAAGAGTTGTGCCAGTGATAGTAGGTGCACTTGGAATGATAAAAAATGGAACAAAACAACACATTGAAAGAATCCCTGGAAACCCTAGCTTAAGAGACATACAAAAAATTGTCTTATTAAGTACAGCCCACACACTAAGGAAAACTTTATCTATGTAATGCTAGGGATGATAGGGAAGAGAGAAAAACATGAAATGGAGTCATAACAACACGCCACGACCTGCCTTAGGTCTCCCCGCAGACTTGGTTGGTAGTGAGACCAAAGCAGAAATTGAAATATGATGAAAAATGACATAATAATAATAATAATTTCACTAGCAACTTTCAGGAAAATATTATACATAATAATGTAGATCCAAAATGCAGGTTCTTTGATAAATACAATTAACCATCTAATCTCATTACTATTTGTATCGCTAATGTTGGAGGTAACGTGAAAACTTAAATAAAATTTTAATAAAACCTTAAAAACTATTTTGCTTCTTTCTAATCCTTTTAACAATGTATTTCTATCGGAAATACAAATAAAGTTACAATTTTTTAAAGAGCACACAAACTTTATGGACACCCTATAACTAACCCTATTGGAATTCGAACTCGTCTCTCTAATTTCTCTTTTCTAGCCGTTATCAATTGCACCGCACGTACTTCCGAATTTACAGTACGTGGTATTCTACAGCGCTCACCCATCTAGCTAATGTCCTGTTTCAAAATTGCTTCACTTCGGTGATCGGTGTCTTAATGTGATGTGGACATAAACTGATACGCCTGGTATGAACATCACCCAGCACCGGTTACAGAAAACGAAGATCTCACCATTCTATGGGATTACACCATCTATACAGACAGAAAAATTAATGCAAATAGGCTGGACATTATACCAAATAGAAAAAACTTCCTTATTAATTGATATGGCTTGACCGGCGGATTGTAACATAGCAACTAAGAAATTCGAAAAACTGTCAAAATATAAAGACCTGGAAATTGAAATTTAAAAAAATATGGAAAATTAAAAACAAGAATCATACCACTGAGAGTGGTTGCACTTGGAATGATAAAAAATGGAAAAAAAGCACACATTGGAAACCCCAGCTTAAGAGATATACAAAAAACTGTCTTGTTAAGTACAGCCCACACACTAAGGTGATTTTGTCTATCTAACGCTAGCGATCTTAGGGGAGATTGAAAAAACATGAAATGGAGACATAACAACACGAAATCAAAGAAAATGGATTCCAAATTAACAAAATTACTGACTTCGTAGGGCATACACAATCGTAAGCCGTTGTTGACCGTTTTAATATTGTTGAAATGATAAATGCTTACTTAACTTAGCATTAACCTATAAAACATCAATAATTGGTTTAAAAATGTATTTAGAGAGCAGACCGACTGCATGCAACAATTAATTAACTATCATGAAAATGTAAAAAACAAATACTCAATTTCTAAAATGAATGATACATTACTGAAGTAACTAAACCACATGGAAAAAATAAATATATGTTAGTCACAGATAAAGTTAACACCATCAAAAAGATGACCAAGACACAAGATTAAATTGATTGAAAAGCTTTTGGACACACACACACACACACACACACACACACACACACACACACACAAACACACACACACACACACACAGATGTGCAGCTTTTATTAAAAAAGACAGAAACGGTATTATGATTGAGTTTATTTGTATAATTTTTCATATAATGTTATGATTTGTATTTCAGGCCGAAATTATAAAGGTTCTTCCAAATGATTTGCTTTTCCGAGTGCTGTCGTCTATATTTTCAGCCATTATCGAGGATGAACTTTATTTTACGTGTAACTGCGTATGAATAGTGCGTATTTTATATTCCGAACACAGTAAGTATTTTGTTGCTTTGTTCGTGGTTAATATTATTAAGTACTGGATTTTTTTAAAAATAAATAATACTTTCAATATGTGTTTCCTTTTTGTGTATGTGGATAATTCCAGAATATTTGTATTATCAACGAGTTTGTTGCAAATAGTGTTGGTATGTCTCCGTGTGTTTTTAAATGAGATCAGTTTGAACTATGATCGGAGAGATGCCAAGTGAGTATATATATTATAAATTATAGTTTACGACACGTACACTTTGTAGTAGATGATAATTTGTACATGTTCCCAAACTATAATTTATAATAAATAACTCACACCCCTGAAGATGACTTCAGAAAGAGGTTAAAAGTACTTGGGTACCTTAAGGAATGAAAGAAAATAACATCTCTCAAGTTTACAGTTCATTTCTGACATCTTTTGATTGTAATACGCGAAAGCTTAGCCATGAGTATGAACGGATATTATTAAAAATAAGCAATTTTTTTTCAATCTCACACACACACACACACACACACACACACACACATATATATATATATATATATATATATATATATATATATATATATATGTTCCAGAACTCCCCCACGTGCAGTGCAAAAGCACGAGATTTTAGAATGAAAAAAGGAAATCAACCGTTTTCTTTTAAATTCCCACCATGCAATTTAGTTTGTTTCAATATAGTTTCCACAAGCAATGGTGAGATTGGGAAAAATCCGGGTCGCAAATTGATGTTTTGGTAGGATTGGATAGCGGCGCTCTCGAGAATCTCCCTTCTGAATAAATTGTCCACTCTTTTTATTAGTGTGGCATTTTTGAAATCGAAATTGTGGTTGAATTTTTTTCTATGAATCACTAATGCATTGGTTAGATTATTATTAGTGATGTCTCTTTTGTGTTCATATATACGTTTTTTTAGATTTCTACTTGTTTCTCCGATGTAGATGGAGGAACAGTCCCGGCAATTTATTCGGTATTAACCTGCATATATATATAAATATATATATATATATATATATATGTGTGTGTGTGTGTGTGTCTATGCAGATAAACAAAAGACAAAACAGGGGCTCAAGTGCGCCTGTCTAAAAGTAGAAACGGGTCTAAACCTAAAAAAATAAATGGCACAGATCTAATGTTTAGATTATAAAACAATAGTTAACTATTGACCCCTTAATGTCTGAGCGTCAAAATCCATCAACTACGATATACAAAAGTCGTCATTGACACGTTGTGTAGTACATTCACTGAAAGACAAGTCATAATTACAGTACACTATCTGACGAGAAATCACTTTGATTGTGTCATAGGAAACAATAATAATTAGGGCATTATCATTTAAACTAAATGTTAAAAGTTAATAGGCAAGACATTGCAATTTCAAATAAACAATAATAGATATGGCAATTACATGAGATGAAACATGAAACATGAATTAAGTAAATAAGTAATAAGCATCTTGAAAAACATTCTGATTAATAAGAAAACCATAACATTACAGTTAAAGCTACAAAATCAAAATCGGAATAAAAATGGCACAGAAAACAACTTTGGCAGCCCTTTCATATGAAAGATGCGAAATATTTCGCAGCGTGCAAATGCTCGTCTGCACAAGAGATATTATCAAGTAAATAAAATATAAACTCCGTGCATATTATCACTTACAAAAAAAAGTTACGCAAAACGATTATGTATATTTAATATCTTGACTTACCCAAGGTTCCAGGTAATGATTCGGTAAAATAGTTTCCTAAACAGAAAGCAAAAAATAAATCAATGAAATAAAATAAATAAAGAGGTAATAATAATAATAATAATAATAATAATAATAATAATAATAATAATAATAATAATAAACTATTTGCTTACTAACATACATAGAGAGAACAATTGACTAGATGATACAATTAGTCAAACAAGATGAAAACAGAAAGAAAAAATATTCAATAATAAAAGAAGGCAGTAAATACAAACAAGATTTACATTTAGTAGATTCTGTAAAAAACAAAACAGAAGCCAAGAACCAACTATTGTGCCAAAAAACATGAAAAAGGAGGCGAAGTATAAAGCTCTTGAACAGATGAAACAACGCTGGCAAGTCAAACCTCAGCATGGCCAATATCCAGAATGTGCTAATAAACCCACTGTGAATAAAATTAATACTCATCTAGGGTTACTCGCATCTGGATATATATGTGAGATTGAAAAAATAATTCTTGCAACGTAAGATCAAAGTCGTTTCCCGGAAATTTCAGCAAAATATTATACATAACTTGAAACCATAATGCAGATTCTGTGATAAACACCAAGAAACTATTGACTATCTAATCTCAGGAAGTTCTGTACTTGCCCCAAATGAATATGAAAATCGTAACAATAGAGTGGGGCAATATATTTACACTAGACAATCTGCAAACAGTATATGTAAACAAACACTGGTATGAAAATCACCCAGCACCGGTTACAAAAATAGAAGATGTCACCATTCTGTGGGATTACACCATCTACACAGACGGGATAATTGAAGCAAATAGGCTGGACATTATTGTTAAAATCAAAAGAAAAAACTTGCCTAATAATTGATATGGCTTGTCCAGTGAATTTTAAAATAGCAAACAAGGAATTCGAAAAACGGTCAAAAAATAAAAACCTGGAAATTGAAATAGAAAAAATGTGGCAATTTAAAACAAGAATCGTACGATTGAGAGTCCGTGCACTTGGAATGATAAAAAATGCAATAAAATAACACATTGAAAGAATCCCTGTAAAATCCCAGCTGAATAGATATACAAAAAATTGTCTTGTAAATTACAGATCACTAACAATGGATAACTTTGTTCATGTAACGCTAGGGATGTTAGGGGAAATAAAAAAAAATGAAATAGAGCCATAAAAACACATCACGACCTGCTTAGTTTTTCCTGAAGTCTTGGTAGGTAGTGCGACTATAGCAGAAATCGTGTTATGATGGAAAATAACAAGAGCATTAATAATAATAATAATTTATATTTTCCATCGTATTGAAATATAGCAACCAAAAAACTTGAAGAACTATCAAAATAGAAAGACCTGAAAATTGAAATAGAAAGAAATGTTGAAATTGAAATCAAGAGTCGTGCCAGTGATAGTAGGTGCACTTGGAATGGTAAACATTGAAAAAAACAACACATTGAAAGAATCACTAGAAATTGCAATTATATACAAAAAACTTTCTTGATAAGTACAAAACTCAAAATAAAATTAACTTGGTTCATGTAACGGTAGTGACGCTACGGAAGATAAAAAACAAAATGAAATGTAATCATAACAAAACACAACGATCTGCCTTTGATCATTCCGCAGACTTTGTAGGTAGTGTGAAAATAGCAGAAACCGAATTATAATATGATGACAATAATAATAAGACTTTTCTTCTTCTTTTTCTTCTTCTTCTTCTTCTTCTTCTTATTATTATTATTATTATGTCATCATTCTTCATCATAATTCGATTTATGCTATGGTCGCACTACCAACCAAGTCTGCGGGAAGACCTAAGGCAGGTCGTGGTGTGTTCGTATGGCTCTATTTCATGTTTTTTTCTATCTCCCCTATCATCCCTAACGTTACATAGACAAAGCTCTTCTTTGTGTGTGGGCTTTACTTAATAAGACAATTTTTTGTATGTCTCTTAAGCTGGGGTTTCCAGGGATTCTTTCAATGTGTTGTTTTGTTCTTTTTTTTATCATTCCAAGTGCACCTTCTATCACTGGCACGATTCTTGTCTTCAATTTCCACATTTTTTCTATTTCAATTTTCAGGTCTTTATATTTGACAGTTTTTCGAATTCCTTGGTTGCTATGTTACAATCCGCTGGACAAGCCATATCAATTAATAGACAAGTTTTTCTTTCTGGTTTTTAGCAATAATGTCCAGCCTATTTGCCTGAATTCTTCCGTCTGTGTAGATGGTTTAATCCCATAGAATGGTGACATCTTCTATTTCTGTAACCGGTGCTGGTTGATGTTCATACCAGTGTTTGTTTACAGATTTTCCATAGTGTTTGCACATTGTCCAATATAAATATTGCCCCACTCTATCGTGACGATTTTTATATTCATTTGGGGCAAATACAGAACTGCCTGTGATTAGATGGTCTATTGTTTCTGGGTGTTCATCACAGAATCTGCATTTTGGGTCTACATTATTATGTCTAATATTTGCCTGAAAGTTTCTCGTGAAAAGATTTTGGTCTTGCACTGCAAGAATAAAGCCTTCAGCCTCAGACTTTAATCCAGATTATTATATTATCCTGAGGTTGCATATTAACGTAGTCAAAGGAAATTATGTTCTTAAGACATAATCTCAAAAGCACACCTCACATCTCAAGTACCTTCTGGAAAATTCTTGCAATTTAAAGACTGGTAGTTCTTTGAAGTTCCACAATATGTTTACTATAAAATGTATTGCTGGTATTATTAGTATAAAATATTTTGTATTTCACAGTATTTTGACCTCTTGAGGTTAACTATTTTTCAGTAGCTGGAGCCTTAATATCGATTAATTTTGGACCTTGGAACAATAGGAATTAAAATGTTGTTCCACACTCCTCTTCTTGGTCAGTCATAGGCTTTGCTCTCGGATATAGTTTATCGTCATACAGAAGAAGTTTAAATAAATAAAAGATTTTTAATTTTTGGTTATTTATTTTACGATTGTTCAGTCAACACGTTGCCTAAGATGCACTCAAGTTAAAGAATTACTGGATGAGCTCAAATACAGGGCGTCCATACAGTTCGTGTGCACTTTAAAAAATTTATAACTTTATTTTTATTTGTAATAGAAATAATTTGTAAAAAGGATTAGAAAAAAACAATCTATATTTTTGAAGGTTTTATTGAAAATTTATTTAAGTTTCAACATGTTTTCCATCATTAGCAATACAAAGAGTAATACGATTTTGCAGTTTACGGAAAACATTTGCCAACTGTTTTACAGTAATGCCTGAAATCACATTATTTATTTTAGCTTTCAAATTTTATAATGAACTAGGTTTAGTTGCATACACAATTGTTTTCACAAGAAAAAAACTAATGGAGTCACATCTAACGAACGTGGAGGCCAATAAAACTGTCCACTCTTCTGATCCATCTTTTAAGAAATTCCGGATTTAGAAACTGTTTAACACGCAGAGCCATGTTTCTTGTTGAAACACTGTATTATCTTTCAAGGTTAATTGTTCAAGATTATTTTGACAGATTATTTCTCTCACAAATACGAATAAAGTTATAAAGTTTTTAAAGTGCACACGAACTTTATGGACATCCAGTCTTACAGAATAAAAACAGGAAGGGGTAAGAGGGAGTAACTGATGATGATGAAAGAAAACTGCTAAGACTAGATTTAAAGAGGTTGCAATCGTAGAGATCAGTTAAGCGTCCTCTCGAGAGCCGGTTCCATATTTTCAGTGTTCAGGAAGACTATCTCGAGGTGGAACCTCCTCTTTAACAATGGAATACGAACGAAATAAAAATGAGCCGGCAGTCGCTATCTGACAATGTGGGGCCTATCTATGAAAGTTTCAACTGGTAGCGCTAAAGAAGGTATTCAGCTAGATCATGTGCTATCAAAATACCAACAGAATATCGAGAGGCCTACCATGTTTGGTCTAATTGAAAAAAGGTTGTAGCGTGAAAGATAAATCAGAAGTCCTTGTAAACGTTCTTGAATTCTGTGAAAGCTGGTATTAAGTTCGTATTAGATTTGTTTTCATTTTGGAAGGCGTTAGTACGACTTTTATCAGAAAAAGTATTATTATCTCTCCAACTAGAATCTAAAAATATTTTCGGATTTTAAATAACCAGCAAAGTGTTGATAAGCCGTAAATACATTGATCGTTTTTGTTCTTATGGCTTATTAACGTGTTTTCTTTTATTTAAAGCTGAAACATATTTTTGGATTATAAGCATTTTTAAAGGTAATACTGAATTTATTGACATATGTCTAACTATTTAACCCATAGCTGAGAAGTGAAGAAGTAGATTCATACCTTCCCCAATTATATACGCACGTAAATAAATGAAACATAATCCTACCGGAATTCGAACTCCTCTCTCCAATTACTACTTTCTTAGACGGACGTTATCCATTGCACTACGCGTACACCAGAACTTAAAATACCTGGTATTCTACAGCGATCAAACCTCCAATTACTGACCAGTTTCAAAGTTGCTTCACTTCTGTGATCGGTGTTTTAATGTGATATGGACATAAGCTGATAAGCCTAGATAACTACTCCGTTAATCAATAAAAGATAAAGCACATGTTAATAAAAAGAGTCAACTTGCATTCTAGAGGCTTCATTGCCTTGCTTAGGTACAATGATAAAAAAATTGACCAGTTTCTGTCTTCTGTTAGAACATTTTCCAGGTATTCAAATTTCTGTACCTGCTTGACTTTAGCATCTTCGACCTGTAATTGGCATTTTGAGCTTCCATTTTTACTGATGGTGATGCATTCATTTTTCTAGTAAATTATATTTAGTCCTTTTTTTACCTGGGCAAAAATAAAGGTTAATTTTTAACCAACTGTCGTGATACAATGGTTCCGATATCATCTGATGCTGGTCAACGGAATCCTTTTATCATTTTTCTTTTGACCTTCATGGTGAACTAATTATGAATTAGAAAATAAATGGATATATTAGAGTAAACACTTCCTCCGCTTTTTCTTAGGAATATATCGCTTTGCCACCGATTAGGGAGGGATATAAGAACAATCGTTTTAGAAGTGCTTCTCTTCCTATAAAAGACGCTACTTGATGTGAATGTTATAGTCTTTATTTCATATTTCATTTATTTCTCATCAAACAGCCGAAAATCTTTGACAAGTTTGATCTTTACGACATATGCATAGGCATTTTAGCGTAGACATTTTGATTTTTTGGTCTGTATTAAAAACAGAAACGGCAAAGTAAGCAGAAAGCAATGACAAAAATACGAAAGAAAAATTCCGTAAAACGTTTATATGTTTACCTTTTAAATCATAACTTAACCAAAAAAATAATAAAGAAAAAAAATTCCCCATGAGTCGGTTTAGCGCAAGTACATTAAATACTTTAGAGGAAGTGTATTAAATATGTTCACCTTTAGGATTATTACTTATCCTTCTTCATTCTCTTTCAAGAAACGTCATTCGCTTTTTTCCCCAATCTCGCCTTCTTTAATGTTTAGGAGATTCACATCTTAATCCAACTATGCTGTTTATGGTGACTTTGATTGTCACTTACTTGGCAAATCAGGAACGCCCAAATATATTCCGGTAGAAAATTAATGTTTTCTGTTTACATAAAAATCTTCAGACAGCCAGTTTATTTTTACTACTTTGAATCTTGCCAGCCCCGGCTCTTAACTAAGCTCCTAGTCTGAGCTTAAGCAACATACTGACTCCTAACTTATCTAGCGTAAACATAATATCAAACGGTACGTTCCTTCTGCTAAACTTAAATACATAGTTTTAAAGGAAAAACTTATGCGTTTCATATTGAAGCAAAATTAACACACGAACGATCGAAGACGCAAAACAAATGAAAGAGAATGCTTGTTAACAGCTCCATGGAATGGGAAGGTCTGGCAGGCCATGATCTGCAGGGACATGGCACATAAAAAAGAAGAAACCACTATAAGCACTGGACACGCATTCATTGCAATGGTTTCGGGACGATAATCTTGCTTAGTATATAGTTACCAAAAAACCGGTATATAAAAAGAACGAACTTTGAATATTCTATCTTTTGATGGATCGTACCTTTAACACAAATGATTTTAAAACCGCATTAAATACTCACATTAGTCACACGATTGCCAATCCCTCTTGTGAATTAACTTTCTGCATTTACCCTTCATCATGTTACAAATAAACTCAACTAGAAGCATAAATCTATAACACTATAGACGCCAAGACATTTAATAAAGAATCAGTATACGCAAAGCGATTATTTTAATCATTTCAGTCTAAGCAAGACATCAAAGCCACTATGATGTAAGCAATTAATGTCTGTTAGGGAATATTAAAAGATAGTGCAATAGAAGAAACTGTTAGCATAGGACTGTTAGCCTGGAAACTCTTAGCAATTTCACCTGTAAATTTATGAGACCTTCCCGCCAGTTTAATCAGTCAGTCAGTTAAGTGCCATACGTGATACAAGCTTGGGCGATCATGTCTCGAAAGAGACATGACTGACTGGGCAGAAGATTATCCCGCAGTAGGTTGCCATTGCTTTCTGCGGTAGACTGGTTTGCCGACCAAGGCTATAGAACCCAATCTGTCCTGCTATTTAACCCATAACTGGAAGGAAGAGAAGGATTAATACCTTTCCCAAGGATATTTGCGCGTAAGTGAATACAATGGATTCAACTGGAATTCGAACTCGGCTCCCCGGTTTCTCGTTCCGAGCCGATATCCACTGTACTACAACGCACATCCAGTCTAATACTGTGCTTAAATTCATAAAGTCTAGATACGGTATATAAAATTACCACAGAACTATTAACATAGAAGTATATACGGTCCAGAAACAGGGACGCTAAGTTAAAGTGGAGTAAGGCAATAAAGCCAAGATATCAAGTTGGGACCTATATCATTGCAGATTCATTTTTTTAACTTATCAAGAATGTTTAAATATAAAACATGTATACCAGACCGGATATCCCCGCAATATTCAACGCAAGGACAGATGGTAGACTTCTGAATATGCAAAATAAATTCTGACACGACAAAATGAACCAAACCCCCTTAGAAATTTACTGAACATAATCCTGGCAATTTATTGAATATAATCATGACAGCTTATTAGATATAAACCTGGAAATGTGTTAAATATGTCAATTTATCCTGGCAAATTATATAATATAATTTTGGCAATTTATTAAATACAAGTTTTCCACTTCACGTCAACCGAGAATGTTAAACTGAGAAAACTTATTACATAGAAGAAATAAACCGAATTAAAATAGATATATATCACGAGACGTAATTTATAGCGTACGCGGAAACCTGTATTTTACACTATTTCGATTTTCGTAGGCATTACTGTTGTAAAAATATATATTTTAGTATCACTTCTCCCGTAAAGCCGGCATGGAGAGAAGATAAGTTAACAATTAATTTTCCCCTAATACTATTCAATCTCTTGATATCGAGTCCTACATTTTCAAATTTATTTTAATCATTTAATCCCAAGCAAGACCATGGAGCCACTAAGATGCAAAAATTAGAGAGTATTGGAAGATATATATATATATATATATATATATATATAAAAGGAAACATTATTAACGAAGGAGAACAATAAAAAACACGAATTAAGAAGAAAGGTGAAAAGGATTGCCATTACATTTAAATTTCGCAAAATCATTCTTGACTTGAAAGCTAGAAGCCTAAAGAGATTTATACAAGGAAGAAATACGAGAGAAGAAACCCGTTGCATAGAACTTAAGGTTACATCTAGACATTTCAACTGTAAGATTATGAGCACCACTGTCATTCTGGCATTGTGCTTAGATTCGTTGGGTCTAAGTACACATTAGATCGATCGCCAGAAAAACATTTAGAGGAAAAGCATAGGGACAGTACGTTACGGATGTTGGGAAGTTACTTAAACCCAGATGTCAAGTTAAGACGATAAACATTGTTGATTCTTCTTTGGATTTTATAAAGCGCTTCGAGATACATAAAAGAAGTACAGGATATGAGACAATATCCAATGCATGGGCAAATGGTAGAAGTATAAAAGTTTGAGAAAGATTCTAGTTGGAATAAATCAACTCTAGGAAGTTATTTCTAACGTGGCGTAACAGAAGAAAGCGTGCCATGAGCCACCCTAAATAGGGAGACATGGAAAGCTATGATCGCCTATGCCCTGAAAGGACAAGGAACATAGAAGGAGAATATTAATAAAAATGCAACAGGAAAAACGATATTAATTTCTTTTCTGTGGGACATTATCAAGCCCAATATAGGGATATATTTTGTTGCACGTACTTATATACAAAATCAAGGATGTCATGGTTTTATCAAGTACTAGGAGTATTGCTCGGCGTTGCTCGGGTGTAATGAAAGGTTTAAAACTAATCCATGGTCCTGGAGCTTTGGACGTTGGCACGAAAGACTAAAAAGCAATAGCTGTTTCCAGTTAAAGCGAAACCGTAGACTGAAAAAAAAATGAATGGAAGTAAGTTAAATTTTGATTTCCTGCTATCGATATCAAATAATATTTTTTGTCGTAAACTGAATTTGGAAGGCTAAATAAGTCCTCTGAGTAAATGGTATCATGGCTGAGACTAAGAACTACAATTATATCTACTTAGAGCCAAACCTGAAGCAAAAACTAAAATAAAAGAGCTGAAAAAAATACAGACATACAGGCAGATAAACAGACACACACACAAACATCTTGCCTTATATATATATATATTATCGATTTTCTGCACTATTTTAAGAACTGCAACCTTGAAACTTCTGAATATCGTTTCTTATGTTTTTGTCTATGCGTGTATCAAATTTGATTAAAATCGGACCACTCCTTCTATAACCCGATTTTTTCGATTATTGATTTTCGATATTTATCGGGGGTACCTCGACACAAAACCTAGCTAATAACATTCGCAGTCCCTTATAGTACAACTATGTAAATTTTCAAGAAAATTGGTTCAGCCGTTTCGGAGTCTGTAGGTAACGTACACACACACACACACACACACACACACACACACAACAATGTTCCATTTATAAATAAGTTTATATCTGTTAGTTGAAATGACGTTCAAAGCGCGCAGAGGAATCAGAGTGCCATAATTCAATCATATTTCTATTTCTTTTAACTAGAAATATCTACTTTCCCAAACCAACATACACGATTACAAAATGTTTCAAAATCAAAAGAAACCTGTTAAATCGATTACCCGTTGTTAATTAATTAATTGTTGTGGCGGACCTACATATTAACATGGTAATGGACTAACCCAACCTGCATATATACCATGTGACTAGTAGTCACCTGAGAGCAAGCAGTCTGGTTCGAGTCAAAAACTCGTAGAGTGACTTACCGAACAGAGACTTTTGTTATCCAACACCGCTTGGTCTTTAGCTAGACGAACAACCTGGCATATTGTACATTTACCGTTATTTTGTTAATACAATTGTTTACACTAATCCCGTGTTCCTGTTTTTATTTGTGACCCCTTAAACAGGGTTACAACATTAATTAATTTATTTATTAGAAAAAAATAAAAGTAAAATTAAATTAATTAATTTAAAGATATTAACAACAATTAATACTAAATTAAAAATCTACACAAAACAGCTAGATTGAAACACAAAAGCAAAGGAGAATGCTGGTTATACAAAAGAAATAGGTTTGACCATAGTAAGACAAGAATACGTAAAAATAAGGAGAGTGGAAAAAAACTTCGGTGTGAAAAATAAAAAAATCAAGTACAGATTATGAGTTTCCAGTCTCAGGTTTCCTGAATTCCTACATTATCAAGCCAACATACACGAACACAAAAACATTAAGGCAACGATTAAATTCATCACCTTCTGTTTTGGAAGATGTATAGCACACACGTTCAGAAACCTGAGACTGGAAATAAGCCGGACCGTAGATTTACATTTTGATGAAATTCGGTAGCGACATTCTCGAGAATTTTCCTTTGAGTAAATTACTTTCTCTTTTGTTATATGTAACATCTTTAGATGAACTTCGTTTTAATTTAAGTTTTTTCCTAAGTAGTTTTTCCCAAACCGTAACTCTCTTATCACAATTTATATAATTAAGAATATTTCTTGAACATTAATGGCTCGATTTTGTTGACCAGACTTTGAATTATGTACATTGATTTATAACGTTCCGCTTCACTTGTTTATGGCAGTCCATAGAAGGAAAGTGTGCAATATGCTGTCATTTCAGTAAGTTGTACAGCAGTTTTGGGAGATTTTGTCATTGCCAAAAATTAAATTACAGTTGAAAATAAAAAAGAGAAATGGAAGGATTCAGCTGTTAGTGATCCCTAAAAAAGAGGTCCCGAAGTCTAAAGTATGTATTCAAAAGATTAAACCTCGAAGGAAATGAATTGCCGAGTTGGTATATATATATATATATATATTCAAAGAAATCATTTCAAATTGTCGGTTGTTTATAACCCAGTTTCGTTAATCTTTGTTAATTTCCGTAATATATATATATATATATATATATATATATATATATATATTACGGAAATTAACAAATTATATATATATATATATATATATACGTAATTATTATTATACTCGTCTCGAAAACTTTCGAACGAAGGAAAAATGGTTTAAAAAAAGAGAGAGCTTAGGACATGTAAGTCTATCAAAAGACAGCACGAAACCCAAAGAAAAAAAAAACCTGCACGAGTAACCATCTTACAGAAAGCGCCCAAAACAAAGGTACAGCGACCTTAATAGTAACTAATAAGCCAGACGAACCTAGTTAGGCTTCTCCGAAACGGATCGTCAGGGAAAGCCAATTTGCCCTGCAATCCGTTTAGGAGAAACGTAGGTAGGTTCGTCTGGCTCATTAGGTAATATATATATCGGATAACGATATGTATCTATCAGGAACAGATTTGGTTAACGTTTTGAAAATATGTTACATGTGACTTGTTTTGCCCTTTCGGGCGTCATCGGAATAAGTTTATGTGATTTAATCAGATTTTAATGACAATTTTATTTATTTATTTACTTTTTTTTTAGAAAACTGAAAATGTCGTCTAGTTTTATATTCAAAAATGTTTTGCTGAGCATAATTTTTCCTTTAAAAATGTGTTATGGTTATAATTTTTCTTCAAAAATGTAGATTTCTTCTATAATCTTTTTTTATGTATATGTTTCTTTAAAAGTCTGTTTTTAAACTTTCATAATGTTTTGACCCTAGTTTGTGGGTCAACTATTTGCCCATACATGGGACCATAAAAGGTCTACCACTCCGGGTCAGGGTGGACGTAGGAAAAACAGCAATTAAGAGGTAGTTCCTTGCTCCTCACAACCTTCCAGTCAGAGGCCTTGCTGCCGGATGCATTTTATCGTCATACCCAGGACCGGATAAATAGCTGTAGACAAAAATTGTGTGTGTGTGAAACAGAGAGAGAGAGAGAGAGAGAGAGAGAGAGACACACAGATAGACAGAGAGAGAGGGAGATACAGAGAGAGACAAAGAAAAATAAAGGTCGGAGTGAAATATTAATAGGATGATTTATGTATGCGTGTACATTCTACTCAAAATTAAACGTTTTATTCCTTATGCCTCACCAAGCTTTTGCAGGCTATTTAAAGTCAGATATTTTTTAGATGTAAGAATGTTCCTTTTAAAAATAATAATGATTTAGTAATACATGTCTTATTAATTAACCCATGGCTGAACAAGAAATGATAGATTCAGATCTCTTCCCAAGTGTTCTTGCGCGAAGGTCTACACATACAAGCTTACGGCATCTGGTATTCCGAAGCAGTTACTCATATAGTAAATGACCAGTTGCTTAACTTCTTTGAGCGTACTAAAATCAGTGACTCAACGCTATATGTTCGTAAACTAGTTTAAGCAAAAGACAAGTTTGAAATCCAAGCAACGGAAAAGAATACAAGATAATTCACAGTTAAAGTGTGGGCGTGTGTGTGAGAGAGAGAAAGAGAGAGAGAGAGAGAGAGACAAAGGGAAAGAAGAACATAGAGAGTGAGTGATGAATAGAGATAGATTGGAATTCATATTCTATTCTGTGGTGTGGAGAAAAAGCAATCAAAGAAGAAACTAACAAAAAAAAAGAGTTTTTTTTTTTATATTTTATTGAACAAAATTAACATTTAAGAGAATTGACATAATTTTTTTTGTACTAATCAATGTCGTATTTTTAACTAGTCATAATTAATGAAATTACCAAAATGTTTGAAAAATGTGTTACCAAAATGGAAGTTCGTATTTTATTTTAATTTTGTCATTACATATGTTGTATTTTTACCCTTTTGCTATTTAAGAAAAAAATGAGGCAGATGAAAGAAAGGTTAAAAAATCTTTAAATTGTGAATAAAAAGTCTGTGATTGAATGATTCCTGATTTGGAAGATTGGTAAGAATGAAAAAAAAAATAAATGATCACATTAATGAATAAAAAAAGCAAAAATAATTGGAGTGTAAAAAAGAAACAAAGACATATCCAAATTCTGGAGAAATTCTAACAAATCTTTAAATGGCAGAAATATGTGATTTTCCGAATATTTTTTCCTTTTTGATATTTTTATAAACTCTTTTATTTTTAATTACTTTATTTTTAAAACCATTAATTTTGAAATTTTGAACTTTATATCAGCTGAGAGAGAATTTACCAAGAAATTTCATTAAAAAATATTTGACAAAATCATCAAATCTTCCCACAAAAAATACTATAAAAAAAGAAACAAATAAACTACTTTATGACAAGTGTGTAATTAGTTGAAATGTGCATTTATTTTTGGTTTGTTTTATTAATTCTTGTGTGCCATAAATATTTCGTTCTACTTGCTGCGAACCTGAAATAATGCTCATTTGCAGAGACCAATAATCCTATCCATTTGAATTTTATTAAAATTAATTTTATCATAATTTAATCTCAAAGCAATCACGATTGACCACTCATAAGTATAGAAAAAATTCCATATCTATCTATCTATCTATCTATCTATCTATCTATCTATCTATCTATCTATCTATCTATCATTCATTTAAAATCATTTCACCCCAAGCAAGGCATTCCATTGCCACTATTGCACAAGGAGGTACATAGGGGAAGGTGAAGAGAAAGAGAGGTTAGATATAGGAAATGTCAGAAGGAGGGTGATAGACGGGTAAGGATACCGAGGCTGAGGGTTGGGCAGATGGGAAGAGTGTTTGAGAGAATGGATGTGAGTTAGTGAGTTAGGAGGTGTCTGTATACCTTACATTTAAACTCCTGGAGATTTTAGCTATCGGGGAAGCAATCATGTGGAAGGGAATTCCACAGGCGGGAAGTGCGAGAAAAGAAACTATTGGAGCAGAAGTTGCGGTTACATTTTATTGGTTGCACTGTAAAAGTGTGGGATCTAGTAGCTAATCTAGTATCTCGGGCACCAGTGATCTAAGTTCATCGGAGTAGAAGCCGTGAAAGTATTTATAGAAGAGGCACAGGGAGGCCACGTCACGCCGGTGAGAGAGTGACTGCAGCCGATCTGCCAAGTCGGTATCAATCACATTACAGACTATCCGTTGTATTTTGTCAAGAATTTCGAAGAGAATAGCAGGGGCACCCGACCAGATGTGGCAGCAGTATTCAATACACGGGCGGATGATTGATTTATATATGTGCAGGATAGATTCAGAAGGAGAAAAATTTCCGGGCCCTGCACAGATAACCGACTTTCATAGCAGAGGATTAACAATAGATTCGATACAGTCATACCACTTGAGTTCCGCTGAGAGTGTGAGGCCAATAAGGCGTAGTTTTCTACTCTCTGGGAGGCAAGACTGTTCCATGCTAATGGGAGGTAGGTGCGATTGTCTATGGTGATTAATTGAGAGCAGCTTCGTTTTAGAAGCATTATAATTTACGAGCCATTTCTTACCCCAGTCCACTACGGATTGGCGGTCATTTTCAAGCTCGGCAGCGGGGTTCGCTTTGTCGCCCACACCAGATTTTTGATCGAGGCGAGAGTAAACTTAGAGTTATCGGCGTACATACCTACTTTGGAACTTATGGCATCAGGGAGATCATTAATGTAGATCAGAAAGAGCGTAGGACCTAGAATAAAGCTTTGAGGGCACCCGCGTTCATATGGTAGATCTGGGAGGCATGTCCGTTTAATACCACCTTCAATGTGCGGTTAGACAGGAAGGACTGGATTAGGTCAAACAAATGTCCTGTTATACCATAGCTCCGTAGTTTGTGTAGAAGGACAGCATTCCAGACTCTGTCGAACGTTTTAGAGATATCCAATGCAACGGCTCGGTCTTCACCATTCTTGTCATGAGCCTGGTATATATACTCGGTGATGGTTGTTAGCATATCAGCAGTAGAGCTGGTGAAGCGGAAGCCATACTGTTTGTCCGAGAGGAGCCTTTGGGCTGTAATATGCTGGACCACCTCAGCGTTGATAATGGCTTCGAACACTTTGCCAAAGATCGGAAGAAGTCTGATAGGGCGGTAATTTGCGGGGTCCTAGGGTTCTCTAATGTTCTTAAAGATAGGAACTACAGAGGAAGACTTCCAACAGGTAGGAAAGCAGGAAGCAGATAGGCAGAAGTTTTAGAGCTTAGAGAGGACAGAGGAGAGTTCAGGGGCACCTTTCTTCAAGACTATGATTGGGATTCCGTCCCCTCCGCTCGTTTTGCGAGGGTCAAGTATTGAGATTATGTTAGAAACCAGCGAGGATGTAACGTGGACGTCATTCAGTTGAGCTTCAGTTCTAGGTGGGAAGTCGGGTGTAGAAACTCCAGACGAATCCAGTCTCGAATTGGTTGAGAATCTGCGAGCAAAGCATTCATTGACTAGTGGGGGTATTGAGGACTTGATCTTGTTAAGCACGCTTTTACAGAGTCGCCAGTAGTCTTTGGCGCCGAACTTACAGAATGCTATGCGTTGCTTCATTCTGGCAGCAAACAACATCTTAGCTTCGTTAAGTATCTTTTTACACATATTACTAGCTGAGGCGAAAAGGTGCCTGTTTTGGTCCAATGCGTACCTAAGATAGTGCCGGTAGAAATGATTCCGGTCGGCAATGGTGGCCGAGCAAGCGGTCGAGAACCATGGACACCAATGAGATTTAAGCTGAAATTTCCTGGCAGGGATAAAAGCATCGATGGCAGCCTTAACCCAGGAGAAGACCTCAGATGCTCAGTCTCCGACGGGAAGACTAAAGACGTTGTTCCAAGGGACGTCACAGAGGAAGTCTCGGAACGAATCCCAGTCTGCTCTTTGGTAGCAGTAAGATATTTTGCTGGTTTGGGTTTCTTGAGTAGGGTGGGAGTGGAATGAAATGTCGAAAACTACGGTGTGGTCAGAGCTGTCTGGTAGTGCTAGAGTCTGGGATGGAAGTGAAGCAGAGATCTAGTGGTGAGTCTCTTCCGTTAGGGTTACTGGGGGAAACGCGTGGGGAAGTCCACCACTTGTGTAAGGGATTGGGTAACTGAAAAATTCATGGTGTGGACACCAGCAAGGTCGGTGACAGAATTCTCCAGTCACTTGATATGGTGGGCGTTGAAGTCACCAAACACAAATATATGCGCAGCGCAGATTGATGAGAAGAAATGGCCTTGTCGATATTGTCGGAGATGCTGTCAAGTATCGAACAGTTAGAAAAGGAGTAGGAGCGGTAGAGAAAGCAAATATATCTAACCGAGCTTAGAAGTGAGAGACGAAAGTACATGAAAGAGTGATCCAGTGATTCAAGAGATGTCACACTAGCTAGAGGGAGGTGTTCGCTGACTTATAACACCAAGCCCATTCATATGGATGTTGGAGTTCTTTCCGAAGAGGGAAAAGTAACCAGGAACGTAAAACTCAGAAGAGGGGATAGAAGGGTCCAGGTTAGTTTCATATAGGGCTAAGATATCAGGTGAGTCAGTGTGAAGGAATGATTCTACGCTGTAAATGTTAGTGCGGATACCTCGGATATTTGTGAAAGACACTCAGACGGGTTTGGGCGTTTATTGGCTAGCTGGTTAATTTTGCTATTATGTTTACATTTTTCAAAGTGATTTAGTTAAGGAGAGAGGTCTAGAGTGGTAACAGTCGTTTACTTGTTTGCAGGATGTGAAGGATGGAGACTGGCGCAGCCTGCTACATAATGTGGCCTCGGGGTTGCCCACCGGAGCTTCATGCAGGGACGCCCGTCCATGCGCGATATGGCACTACAAGAATCCCGATATTATTCTTCTATTGATCAGAGCAGCCTCTCAAGACGCTACGCAAGAGTTCGGGCTCTTAATTACCAGTCGGAAGCAGAAACCAGGAAACTGCCAACTCGGTAACCTCAGAATGAAGAGACGTTGCCACCATACTCAGTAACTGCAAAGTGCTTCCAGCTGAACTAACACTAAGACCGAAGAAGGGAGATGAACCGGGAACCCCTTCCTAAGCAAGAAACCTGGCGATCACCTCTACTCCTGTCTAGAAGAAGGAGGTGGAGTGTGAGACCGGGTGATAGTAGGTACTATCTACTCCAATTAAAAAAAAAACTTAAAAAATTTAGTAAGTTTTAACATAGTACAAGTTGAAACGAACCTTGAAAGCCAAAACAATTTACACAATCTAGTCCAAGTGAACTCCAAGAGTGACTAACAAGGTACTTAATTTAGTAACAAAAATAAATAAATAAATAAAAAGTAAAACACCAAAAAATAAACTATAATAAAATAAGTGAACAGAAAAACAGACAGATTCAAGCGAACTTACCAATGTGCAGAGAACAAAGTGAAAAATGTTGAGAAAATTAAGCAAGACATGCTACAAAAATGCAATTTAAACTCTTTTTTTTCAGATATTTTAGGCAAGTTAACTGCCTGTTAAGTAAGCCAGAACGGGGTGAAATTGAGAGAGAGAGAGAGAGAGAGAGAGAGAGAGAGAGAGAGAGAGAGAACGACTGAGACGGGGGGAAGTGAGATCACGAAACATCTGTCCAGTAGCCATGTTAAGGATGAAGATGGGGAGGAAATGGCCGATATTAAAAGAGTAACTACCCTTAAATTTCTATCCTAACCTGTTCCTTATCTATCTATCTATCTATCTATCTATCTATCTATCTATCTATTACTTATCCTTATCACTGTCATCTATCTATCTATCTATCTATCTATCTATCTATCTTAGCCTGTTCATTATCTATCTACCTATCTATCTATCTATCTATCTATCTATGTAGGAAAACTGGTGTATATGTTGGCTGTACGCAGCTGACCATTTGATGTAGGTACCAGAAGATTCATACCTGGATAATGGATACAGGGTAATGTCTTAGCATAAAGAATTACGCTCAACATGAGAATAGAAATCTCTTCGGTGGTAATCTATCATTTATGTAGTGATTTATCTTTGAAAAAGAACAGTTCGAATAAGAAAATAATTTTTTGAATTCACAAAGCAATTTAATATAACATTTTATTTCAAAATTTTATTTTCTACTTGTGATTCTACTTGTGTTTCCATGGAAACAAAATTTATTCTCACCATGAACACTACTAACCAGTCAGCAATATACACAAGTATAATATATATATATATATATATATATATATATATATATATATATATATGGGGGGGTGTAACAGCTTACGATAGAGTGAAAATTTACTCATGACTGATGGAAAATTTACTCATAACAAAGTAACGCACACACGCACATACACGGACGTACCATCACGCACATGTACACACGCAGCCACACATTACAAAGCAACGAACAATGCATATGGACACAGAGACGAACGTGAACGTATACACACATACGGTCCTGGATAGATCAAGAATACATTTAAAAATATTTACGATTGTTCAGATATCGATAGTCGTTTCTACCCATACACAAATTCAAAACTACGGATCATGGGAGAAGTTTTGCTTCGTAAATGTTACAGAAAGCGTAGATATAACACTAAGCGTTTTGATCCCAGAAGAGACGACATGGACACCATACATGCATCATATATATATATATATATATATATATGTACATATATATATGTATATATGTAAAGAGTGTCCATAAAGTACGTATGCACTTACTTTAAAAAATTCATAACTTTATTTGTATTTGTGAGAGAAATAATCGGTCAAAATGAGGCTGAACATTTAAACTTGAAAAAATAACAAAATGTTTCAACACAACTGAGCTCGTTTTCACATTGCTACGTGTGTTAGACAGTTTGTAAATCAGGAATGTCATGTCAGATGGATCGGAAGGAGTAGACAATTTTATTGGCCTCTACGTTCGCCAAATCTGACACACATAGCAATGTGAAAACGAGCTATATATATATATATATATATATATATGTAAATATATATATATATATGTGTGTGTGTGTGTGTGTGTGTGTGTGTGTGTGTGTGTGTGTGTGTGTGTGTGCATACTACATTTATTATTGTTCTCTGTAATATCGGGGATATATCGTGTGCAGACATAAATATATTTGATCGATAAAGCAACATTACATGATGATGGTAATTTTCAACGTGCAATAATATATATGTCCTTATATATATATATATATATATGTGTGTGTGTGTGTGTGTGTGTGTGTGTGTGTGTGTGCATGCATTTATTCAAACTATTTTTTATTATAGATGTTTGTTTTTACTTTCTAAAGATCAAATGCATCCCCATTTTCATTGCGTTGTTCCCGCTTATGTTACGAAACGATTTCGATTGAATCAGAAGACATCAAATACAAAAAAAAAAAAATACAATTAAATTATATAAAATATTTAACGTTTTGTGAAACTTAACGATGAATTCATTCTTTTAAAAAATATTGTTTTCACTGGAAATCAATGTGATTTCTCATCCTCAACGTCGTTTGTAGTTTTTGAGCGTGCCTATCCGCTCCGACCCAAACATGTTCCTGCAATGTTAACTGCAAATGGGCTCAGTCAATCTTAGATGCAGTTCTCAACTAGGGTCCCATACGGTTTCTAATTCAGTGTTTTCGTTCTTTTGTAATAGTTACTAATCGATATTAGAAAGTCCTATTTGTCTCATCATTTAAAAGAAGACCTAAAGAAGAAACAAGTGTAATTTTTAAACCAATTAATGTAAACACCAAGGAAAACGGAAATGAAACTCTGCAAACCGAGTTCGAGTTCCGAGCTTGTAAAAATTGCTCCACCTGCAAATCTATGGATGTTTATAACCGCTAATGTTAGTTACTTTATTTCACAAGTGGAAATAATTTTCTACTGGTATTATTGTATTGCTTTAAGATAAGATCTTAAACTGATCTAATCAACACGCAATTAGTATTTCATATTGTAACAAACGCACATAGACTCACTGCATTACAAAAGGGAACATCACCAATCATATGTTGAATACCTTATTAGTGGAAGCTTATAATGTATATATATAAAAGGTCAGATGTTTGTGTGTGTGTGCATGTGTGTGTGTGTGTGTGTGTGTCTGTCTGTCTGTCTGTATGTATGTATGTATGTAAGTATGTCCTTTAAAAAAAATCCACAAACTTCACACAAATATTCTTTAGGCTTACGGTCAGGTCATGGGCTACTTATTTTTTCCGATTTCACCCCGATATCGGAAATTGATACCCCGATATCGGAAATCGATACCACACTATCGGATCAGGTCTTTTATCGTGGTTCTTGCTGCAGAATTTCCTATAACTTGGTAAAATTATAATTTTTAGTCGCAAACATTAGTAGATCTTCTCAAACGACTCATTTCCCCGATATCGGAAATCGATACCTCCGATATTCTATCGAATCTTATCAAAAACCGATGTTCACCCATCAATATGGATTGTTTTCTCCAATTTTATACCTGATGGGTACGATAAGTTTTCATGGACTTACTTAGGTTGGTTTATACTTGGATGACTTATTTGACTCCAATATTGGAAATCACTACTCCGATATCCTATCGGGTCTGATCAAAATCAGGTTTTCAGCTCTTTTATTTTGGGTTTTGTTTCGGCTTTTGCTCTAAGTATGTATACTTGTAGTTCTTAGTCTCAGTCAAGACACCATTTACTCAGAGGACTCATTTAGCCTTCAAAATTAAGTTTGCGACGGAAAACTTATTTGACGTCGATAACGGAAACCAAAATCTGACTTACATCCATTCATGTTTCTTTCAATCTACGGATTCGCTTTAACTGGAAACAACTATTGCTTTTTAGTCTTTCGTGCCAACATATAGTTTGAGCTTCATGATCATGGATTAGTTTTAAAGCTTTCATTAAAGCCGAGAAATGCCGGGCTATATTGCCAGTTGTTAATAATGATGTCCAGGTGGTGCAAAGAATAGCGGCTCGAAATGAGAAGTTCGAATTCCGATCGAGTTCGTTGTATTCATGTAAGTGCAAATAACTTTGGTAATACTATGAATCCATCCCCACTTTCCTATCTATGGGCTAAATAACAAAACAAACGTTTTAGAAACCAGTCAAAGAGAATAACAAATGAAATATGTTTGGGCACAGAGATACCAATGCCTTCCCGTAAAAGCCTAATATATGTTAGAGAAACCTCTACAGCAATACCTTATGTGCAGAGGGTAATGGCCCCATATTTATCAGGGAATTTACAAGACTGTGAGTGCGTAAATAACTGACAATACCGGTTACCCTCTTAACGAGCTGCAACACTTAAAATAAATATCTCCTATAAGTAATGACGTAATCATGATGTGATATTCTACACTACTTTGAATAAAATGTTAAAAAAAGAAAATATCCATCAATACAGGGAAGAATGATAACTGGACTTGGGAAAACAATTTTGCCGATGTTTTTAAGAGAAATATCTTATAAATTTTCACAGACAGTAATACTGGATGCTTGGTCAGTGAATGCTAAATGTTTCCATATAAGGAAACGGCTATAGAACAACTAACAGTATAGAATCAAAACGTGTAAACAAATCTCGTTATTTTATTTCAGTACTGATTTCAAGTAAGTTCTTCGACTGATCTAATCAAATGCCGATCTGTATTTGTTATTACAACAAACATTATGTTAAAAAGGAAAAACCAGAATTATATACAACATTCAGTGTGCTTGCTATTCTAATTTTCTTTACCGTTAGAACGTAAAATTATCTAAGATACACTTCTTATGTTCCTTTTATTTGATAGAAAATAATTTTATTATCAGTATGATGGAAAACATTCGCGTTTTCATTGCGATTTCTGGTCTTATCCTAAAAGTTTCTTGGCGCGTGTCTTCGACGAAACGATGCATTAAGGAATGTTTATGCTATTGACCGACGTCCATTTGGACATTTACACAAGGCAATTAAGTAGATTTATTGCATAATTATATGGCAGGCAGTATTTGATGTATGCAGTTGAGTCCTTTGAAGATTCGTGAGCAACTCGAATTCAACAAATAAAGTGATATTTGCGCATCTTCCTGTCGAACTAAAATACAGAAGAAGAAATTGTTCATCGGACTTATATTTGAGTAAGAGAAGAAGACTGCAGGGTTATTGACCAAAACCTGGGAAGAGAAAGCTTGAAATGAATGACTGTAGTGTCAAAATGTCGAGTCCAGTCAGATGTCAGTGCATTTTTCTAGCGTGATGTCATCTATTCATCGTCCTGCGGCCTTGGCCGAGATAGAACTCACTACACCCCTCCAGTATTCCCTGTACATTTGGAACCCTGGCGCAGTTTATAGCGAAATACATAATCTTGTCAAATAACCGAATACTTGATGCTTCGCCAGGGTTACCAAGGGTGTTGTGAAACTAACACTGGATAGGTTGCCTTCCAGGCCCCATCCTGTTATTTAACCCAGAACTGTAAGGAAGTGACGGATATATACCTTTCCCAAGGGTACCAGTGCTTAAGTGAATACAGGATACTCAACTGGAATTCGAACTCGGTTCATCGATTTCTCTTTCCAAGCCGACATCCATTGCACCACAACGCACATCCGTTACTGAACGCTTACAGCGCCTGGTATTCCCAAGCGGTCACCCACCTAAGTACTGACCAAGTTCACGTTGCTTAACGAGAACCGGTGTATTCAATGTGATATGCCGTAATCGTCATCTATTAGTAGGTATCGGTATAAGTGTCATCATTTTCCTTGGCAATTATTTATGACACACCTTATGTGGTGAATTCTAAAATCAAGCAGGTACAAACGTTTAAATACCTGGGATGTGTTATTACAGAAGACAGAAGAAAATCCGAAGGCGAATTGGTATGGCGAAGAACGCGTTCCAGAAGTTGAGTAAAGTATTAAGAGAAAATTTCAATAGAAACAACGAAAAGTGTACTGGATTGCTATTTAATGTTAGTTCTTCAATATGGCAGTGAATGCTGGGCAATATCATCGAAGATGAGGGAAAAACTTGAGGTAACTGAAATGTGGTTCTACAGAAGGATGCTGCGAATATCATGGATCGAGCATGTGAGCAATGACGAGGTTTTGGAAAGGATAGAAACGAAAAGGAAATTAATACTGAGCATCAGGAAGAGACAGTTGAAGTTTCTGGGACATGCAGTGAGGAAGGACAGCTTGGAGAACCTGATACAAATAGGCCAAATACAGGGAAGGAGGGACAGGGAAATATAGCGTGTAACGTACTTGACTAGCCTGTGTGGGTGGATGGCGGAAAGGAGGTTGCACGTTGTAACAGGAGAAAGCGGGCTGAGAGCCACAGGGATAGGAATGATGTCTTCATGTCTTTCCCTAAACTTGTCATTGTTTCTGTGAGTATTTTTTCCGTATTAACCCTGAGAAATGTGACAATTAGGAATGGTATTCTAATATTTCCTTTACACAGAAGATTGAGTAATTCATTTTCACCTCTACGACAGATTAAATAGACCGGTAGACGATGCTCTCTAACCTTAGGTAGCAAGTTTTATAAGAGAAAGAAACCTAAATTAAAGATCGGGAAGAAGGAAGCCCCTCCACTCTCTTTCAACGAAGATATTTCACTTTTCAGATTTTTAAAAATTAATACACCAGAAAAAAGGTAGTAAAACATCTAAAACACATGAGGTTATTGGTTGTAAATTTGAAAACAGAAA
Source organism: Ascarosepion bandense (assembly GCA_037127315.1). NCBI lineage: Eukaryota > Metazoa > Mollusca > Cephalopoda > Sepiida > Sepiidae > Ascarosepion > Ascarosepion bandense. The sequence continues at coordinate 1,483,924 of JBBBDQ010000970.1, forward strand.
TAAATATGACGTAGTGAAAACAATAAAAAATAATCTTAAAGATAGTAAATAAGGATTGGCAATGCTTTTAAATATTTGCAGATCAAAGTTGGTTAGATCACATGTATCTAGAAATAGTTCCACCAGAAAGAAGTGCGAGAGAAGAAACTGTTAGCATATAACTTACGATTACATCTAGCGAATTCAGCTGCAATTGATGAGACCTAATTGTAAATCGAGTACTGCGTTTAAATAAATAAATTGTGTGTATCATAGCGATCATTCTATCTTTAAAATCAGCTTATAAGAATTTATAAAAAAGCTGTCAAGCAACATTACGACGGTTGGAAAATGACTTAAGATTTGATACAAGGTCAAAAGCAATAATATTACTTTTTAACTTTTGGAGTTTTATCAAGAAATTATAAATAAGTAGCAGAAACACCAGACCATGTGTGGTAGCAATATTCTAACGTGGAAGTATGGTGCACATATAGATATGTAAGATAAAATTTAGAGAGAAAAAATGTGTAGCACGACACGGTGGAATAATCTATGAGCTGGCCTAGCAATATAGTCTTTTCACTTCATGTAAGTGGAGAATGATAATCAAAAGACGTGTGATGAATCACTCTCCTGGGGGTCTAGAGTTATTTATGCTGATGTTAAAGCGGGAAGGGGTCTTCCAGATGGTTATCACTGAACAGTTTGGTTGTAAAGACGTTAAAATCAACACCCTATTCTTTAGCACAGCCGCAACTGAACTTGCTAACGCCCTTAACTTCTCAGTCACTCAATCTCGTTTCCCCGTTAGCCTGAAGGACTTTCTTTACTTCTTTGTCTCTTATTTACCGCTTTGCAGCTCTGTCCACTTAACAAATCTGATCACTGTAAATATCCCTCTGCTCTGTAATTCAGGTTAAAAAGAACCCAAGTTTTTACGATTTTGAGTTACTTGGCATATATTTTTTATAGACAGTGCTCAAAACAATAAATATTGTAGAGCATAATATAATCTCTGCAAATAAATTTTCTGGTCACGCAGAAGATTCCATAGCCTTCCGGGACTGACGGATGTCTTTTACTGCTGTCTCATATAAAATGAACAAATAAAATGTGTAGTTACATGCAGCGTTCTACATGCTCATCCTGTAGTGAAAAACACTTGACCTATCATTTCTACAACTAATTACCTTTTTCCTTCAAATTTCTGATATTTTATTTTTGAAACAATTTCCTAATGCTTCTATCAGGCCCGGATCATTTGGAAATTTCGTCCTTCTCAAATTCCGTTTAAAGATTTGAAATAAGGATTCCATATAGCAATATTAAGGCAAAGATTGCTTGTTATTAATGTGGATTCCGGGTGAGGAACCGCACAAAATAAGGAACAACAAAAACAGATATGGAGATAGAAAAGTAGGTTATATTGAACGTAACATACAACATTGAATGCAGGTTAATAAATCCAGGAATACTATTAGTAAGAAATAAAATAAACAAGTATTTAAATGAAGTCGTTGGAAATAGTATATCCGTGTATATTATTCTAGCTGAGTAGAGCTCAGAGCTAGTCTGACTTCTGATGCGGTAGTCTCTGGGTAACTTCGGTATATCTCGGTAAGTTACGTATCAGTTCCGGTATTCTCCGATAACTGACACGGATCTCTACGAATACTCTCAACTCTAAGGCAGCAACTGCTGTTCTCTCTGTGGTAGGAGTATATGTATACTCAGTCGAGTCCATTATCGTATACAAAGGGGAGATCCCACAACTGTCATCAAATCTCAATTTTTCAAAATCTTTTGCAACGTTTAGCCAAGTAAGCAGGTGGATTTCTTTGTAAACATTAAATAGAAGATTTAGAAAACATTAAAGTCACAAGTATGGAATATTTGACAGGTTTATTTTTGTTTAACGGTTTATCAACCTTATTTTGATTAATTTAAAGACGAAATATATGTCGAATTGTAAAAGATTGTTCTCAGCACCTAGTGTTTAGAAGCAGTCACAAGTTGTCAAAAAAGTTCATAGGAATAACATTTGTAGATAAAAAACTAGTTTTTTGACTAACTTCTTGTAATTAAACTGATATCACCAGCTAACAAAATAGATTGCATTCTTTCACATAACTGCTGCAGACCTCAGAGCATTTCGCCAAAATGTTTAAAATGAATGTAAGTGTTACAATCCAAAATGACCCTTAATCATCACCCAAACAACAACGAAAAATTGACTAATATCTGTGTCTTCTTTAACGATGCACTTTAGACAGGGCCAAAGGAAAGTCCATGATCGCCTACGTCTTCAAGGGAAAAAGCATGGGAAGAAGAATATATATATATATATAGATAGATAGATAGATAGATAGATAGATAGATAGATAGATAGATAGATAGATAGATAGACTGAGAGACAGAAGGAACAAAAGAGAGATAGTGAAAGATTTTAATTATTTTACTACAAGTAAGGTACTAAAGCCACTGAGACAAAACCGATCAGTGAGTGTCAGAAAAAGAAACAAGAAAAAAGGGAACATAAGTATGGAACGAGAACAATAGATATACAATCAAAAAGTTAGTAAATAATAATTGACATTGCTTTTAAATTTTTGAAGATCAAATTTGGCTGGAATGATCAAATTTGGAAGAGAGTTCCACTAGCGAGAATTACGAGAGAAGAAACTATTTATTGAAACGTACGGTTACATATACTCAATTCAACGGTAAAGTGATGAAACCTTGTTGGCAGTCGAGGACAGCGCTTAAATTTATAAAACCCATACTAAAAAGTCATTTTGAACATGTAATTATAAAAATGAAACAGCGAAGCAACATTTTGGTGGTGAGAAATTGCTAAAACCGGGATGCAACTTTACGACTAATAATATTGCAGATTCTTTTTTGTGTTTTATCAAGAATCTAAGTATGTAGCAAGAGACCCAAACTGTACACTACCGGTCATATTTATTAGGCCACCCCAGTGTTTTAAAAAACTGGTGTAATACCGACTATTTTTTAGTATTTATTGCCAAGTGAATAATTCTAAATGAAAATAGAATGCTTTTTTGCTAATACTCCACAAAACCTTGTGCATCAAATGAATTTATAAATATTTCATAATTACTTATATTGCAGTTTCATCAATGAAACAAAGTAAATTTAGGGTGATTCTGACGACATTATCTTTACTTTCTTGCCTTGTGAAATTTTGCAAATTAATAATAACAAAAGAACCATTCTATTTTCATTTAGAATTATCCACTTGGCTATATTTAGTACAAATTGTATAAAATACATCATTTCTTTAAAACAAAAATGGGGTTGCCTAATAATTATGGGCGGTAGTTTATGTAGCAGCAATATTCAAATCATGGACTATTTTATACTTATAAATACTTAAGATAGATTCTGGGCAAAATATGATCTCGTACGATAAAGTAAACCAATTTTTAAAAAGAACTATCAATAGATTTAATATAATCTTTCCACTTTGTGTCAGCAGAGCGTGTTATCCTGAGGAAGCCTTTCGTGTCTCCATTTTCAAGGATAGCATCGGTCATGCTGAAGGATGATAGAATGCGGTTTCACACAAGATTAACTGAAAGAAGATTCGATTTTGATGCTTTGAATGGAACAAGACATTCCGGCTAACAGTAGATTGTAAGGCATATTTTTTCATCAGCTGCCTATTTTATCTTACTGGACCGAGCAAGTAAATATATGTGTCACCAGAAACGATACCAAGAAGATGCCATGAAGAAAGTCGTTGATCAATATAAGAAACAAAGTGAAACCAAAGATAAAGCACTCTAGGGACACTGCATCATTACAAAAAGATCTAAAAGTCGTGGGGTCTGGATATCTTTCATTTTGCGATTAGATAAGAAAGTCTGAATCAGAATAAAAAATTTTCCTCAAATAGTAAAACCTTTCAGCTTGTATCGAAGACGTCTATGCCAATATATTCCAGACAGATCTAACGCCAATGCCTAAGTCCGAACTCTTTTCCTCTTTACCTCCCCCATTTTCTTTCTTCGTATTTTTATTTTTATTTCTTATTCTATTTTCATTTTTATTTTTATTTTTATCCTTCTCTTCAGTTAAAGCAAATGCTTATTCCGGCAAACTTTTTGTACCAAATGGAAGGAATTAAGGTCTGATGAAATGAGCTAATTGGCTCATAGAAATTAACTATAGTTTTTAACAACTTGAAATGACGTGTTGAGTTTTCCTATATATATATATATATATATATATATATATATATTCTGAATCAGTCAGTTCCGCAAACTTGGTTTCAACCATTCGTTATCTTCAGGCGTGTTATATAAAAATCATATAAAACGCTTGAAGATACTGAAAGTTTGAAACTATTGTTTTGTAACCGAATTATTTCCGAGTGAAAATATCTAAAAACGCTACATTATATAGGTATTGAGCGAATTTTTGTACAACCGTATATTATTATTTAATTCTGAAAAATAACTGGTTAATAATTATATATACATGTATATATAATTTTTCTAAACATATACTGATAAACATAAGAGACAACGAATGTCTATTATGTTTAATCATGAGCCGTTCTAAACGTCGTATTTTGGCTTTAATTTCTGTTGAAAATACAGACAAAAATACAATAAAATCCACCATCACCGACGCTTTTATTTTGTGTTGATATAAAACTCCGCTAGGCAATGGCAACAGTTACCAAAAATAACAAACGCCGTTCTCGAATTTGCAATGCGGTTCTATGACGTCACATCGCGTGATAGCGCGAAATGACAACAGAGCCAAGTATTACACACAAAATAAAATCGTCGGTGATGGTGGATGTTATTGTATTACCGTCTTAATAACCTTTCTGAAGATGGCTCATGTGAGCCGAAAGCTTAGAACCAAATTAATAAAAAATTATCCAAATGTTGGAGAATTTTGTCTTTATTTTCAGCAGAAATTAAAGGCAAAATACGACGTTTAGAACGGCTCATGTTTAAACGTAATAGACATTCATTGTCTCTTATATTTAACAGTATATGTTTAGAAAATTATTTGCTGCTTCGATACACACACACACACACACACACACACACACACACACACACACACACACACACATACATATATATATATATATATATATATATATATATATATCCGAGTGGGTACAGAACGAAGAAAGAATTTTTCCGTAGAAAACATTAATTTAAAACAGTGCTCGATATATGATGTATAGAGTTGTGAATATTTATTATAAATTATGTTTTAGAACATGTACATTATTTTTTAATATATGTCCTCGACAATCATATGTTTGTTTCAACGTTGGTACGTTTCTTCGGGAGGTAAAAGCAAAACTGAATTAGTTTGCTCCATATATTGGGTTCATTGTTGTTGTGGGAGGTTGGTTGGGGTTATTGATAATGAAGGGAATCTGTCTTCTAGAGTTTTGAAGAGCCCGGTGTGCAAGTGCTAATTTGTTTCTAAAAAGTCTAAACTTGCATTCTTTTAGAAGTAAATGCAAATTTCTATTTTGTCAGCTTTTATAATGTTTCTAAATTTGTATATTTAATCTTAATATTGAATTTAGAAGATCGATATTCCCTTTTAATTTTTTTGATTCTTTTTTTTAACTTGGGAGCTATTTTTTTAATTTGGGAGTTATTTTTTCTTTTGGAATATTAAACTTTGTTGTAGACTTCCGTAATTTGATCTATTTAAGTGTGGATTGTTTTGTATTTAGGCGAGGTTATTTATAAAAAATCAAAAATTGTATTTTTTAGAGGTCAAATGTAAATTTGTATTTTATCAGTTTTTTATAATTTATCTAAATTTGTATACTTTTTAATCTTGATTTTGAGTTTAGGGGATCGATTTGTTTTCCTTTAATTTTTAATTTTTCATAGATTATAGTTTGGGAGCCTGTTTACTTCTTTTAATTTTACATTTTATTTATTTACATGTTGTTGTGTGTATTAGATCTTACTTTAAGGGATTATTAGATCGTTTTTCTGTAGCATTTTTAGTCTTTTATATATATATATATATATGTGTGTGTGTGTAGCATTTTTAGTCTTTTATATATATATATATATATATATATATATATATTCTTCATTTGTGTTAATCCGAACGGTTTTATTATTTTAAACGTCATATTTATAGCGTTTATATAATAATCACTATATTTATTTATTTCCACCTACCAGCCTGAATGTTAAAAAAAACTTTAATAAAAAAATTGTTCTTCAGAAGAGAGTTAGATTCCGTTTAACCCGAAACGCTTTTCCGTTTGCTGATCATAGCCAGATGGTGAGACGACGCCAATTTCATGATTTCGAGCGAAATTTCTAGTCATAGATTCCTCGAAGTTCTTATTTCCGCAATTTGGTATTGTAACGGAAAAAAGAAAATTCTTAGAACGAATTATATTAATTTTTCAGATTTTATCAATTTAAAACTATTCTTTTTGGATAGTTGTATCTGAGTAGGCTTTCGGTTTATTTATTAAGCTGTATATTTCAATTGGCCAACTGATAAGACGTACAGGGCTAAACAGAAATTTTCTATATTCTGCCGAAGAGGATAAATTTTCCTTTCATAAGATTTCTCGAATATTCAAGACGTTAGACTAAGATAATTAAATATACTCTTTAATAAATAAACGGCACATCTACTCAAATGCCAGATTCCACTAAAAATAACGTTTATATATATATATATATATATATATATATATATATATATATATATATATATATATATATTATTTATTTATATGTAAATTCAGATAAAACTTATTGGGGAAATCGGCATTTTCAACATGTCATTTTTGGGCATGCATTCTTCGACCACTTATAAATAGAGAATGAGGAAAATTTTTAAGCCCAAAGGTTAGCTGAGGTAAAGAAAGGCGTTGGGATCCAATAAAAACCAATACATCCCAAGTCATTTCTTTACCTAACCTAACCAAACCTCTTGGCTTAGAATTTTTCAATTCTCTATTTTAAGGGGGGCGAAAAATACCTATCCTTCCCGGAATTTTACCACCTATATATATATATATATATATATATATAAACATGTAGATAAAGAATAATCCAAAGAAGTATCCTGTACATAAACTGGTTAGAAAACCCTCTAGGAGAGCTCTGAATATATATATCGAGAGAGAGAGAGAGAGAGAGAGAGAGAGAGAGAGAGAGAGAGAGCAAATATATGTAAAAATTAAGTCAAACACTTTATTCCATGGTTAAGCGGAAGTATGGTCCTATTTCAGGCGAACCTTTATCAGCTTCGGTCTTTATTGTACAGAAGATTTTCACGAATGAAATACCCAAATAATGATACCAAGTTTATTTGTGAATTTTATTCGTGTAAGATCTTCTATACAACAAATACGGAAGCTAATAAATGTTCGCCTGAAATAGACCCACACTTTTGCTTAGCCATGGAGTAGCATGTTTGTCTTAATTTTTAAACACTCACACAGATGTATATATATATATAAAACCAATCCTTCAATTGAGACGATTTTAAATGTTCACATCTGTTTTTCCTCATTATCTGTAAATGACAATGATGCTTTTGCAAAGATTACAGAGCAGCCACCATTTAATTTTGAATACACAAAATTCCTTCTCCTGGATTGTGCGTGTCCAAGCTGCATGCACCCTAAGTGGGTTTAGCCAGCTTCCCGACGGAGAAAGTTTAATTTGGGATTTGTTTAAGGGCAGGGTCCCTAGACCCACCCTGTTATTTAACCCATAATTGGTGGGAAGTAACGGATTAATAACTTTCTCAAGGGTACTAGCGCGAAAATGAATGCAGGGCTTTCAACTGGACCTATTTTCCTTTCCGAGTCTATATCCACTCACCACAACGGTCATCCATCACTAAACGCTTACAGCTCCTGGTATTCCCAAGCGGTCACCTATCTAAGTACTGACCAGGCTTAACGTTGCATAATTTCGGTGATCGAACGAGAACCCGTGTATTCAACGTGATATGACCGTAACCTCTCCTAGATTGGCTACCATGCAAGTCTAGAAAGAAATGTATACAATGTTATTATAAAAAAATGTCGGGAGAAGAGTTCATTAATGCTTGATTGAATGAAGCAGACTTGACCGGAATTTGATCTCGGGTCGATGATTACATATTCATAGGCGATAACTGTTTTGCAACCAGAACGTTATTCAGTCAATTTAGTGCCATACATGAGACACGCTTTAGCCGATCATGTCTGGAAAGAGACATGACTGAATGGGCAGATTATCGCGGAGTAGGTTGCCATTGCTTTCTGCGGTAGAGAGGTTGCCGACCAAGGCTATAGAACCCATTCTCTTCTATTATTTAACCCATAATTAAAGGAAAGTGACGGATTAATACCTTTCTTCAAAGAAAGTTTCGATTGTAAAATATAAAATTGATTTTTATAAATAGATCTAAAAGGATATCCTTTAGAAGCAGTTTCGAACAGTATTTAATAGTAAAGCTTCTTCGTGGCCGTGTCACTTAAAGCTCGTCAGATCTAATCGCGGTGTTTCCTGCCAAGGGATACACAGGCTTGTACCCTACCAGAAAGAGCATATATTTCTCTAATAATAATTCTCTAATATTCATGTTGTTAGTTGATAATAAATACACTGTTTAATAAATAAACAAAGTGACTACTCAAATATGTTTATCTATTAAAACTAACGTCTATAAAAAATTATATATATATATATATATATATACTAGCAGTATAGCCCGGCGTTGCTCGGATGTAATGAAAACTTTAAAACTAATCCATGATCCTGGAGCTCAGACTCTTTGGGCGTTGGCACGAAAGACTAAAAAGTAATAGTTGTTTCCACTTAAAGCAAAACCGTAGACTGAAAGAAAAAGGAATGGATGTAAGTCAAATTTTGATTTCCTGCTATCGATATCAAATAAGGTTTTTCGTTGTAAACTAAAATTTGAAGGCCAAATAAGTCCTGTGAGTAAATGGCATCATGGCTGAGACTAAGAGCTACAATTATACCTACTTAGAGCCAAACCCAAAGGAAAAACTAAAATAAAAGGGCTGAAAGAAATACAGACATACAGGCAGATAAACAAACACACACACAAACATGTTGCCTTTTATATATATATATATATATATTCGATTTTCTGCACTACTGTAAGAACTGCAACCTTGAAACTTCTGAATATCGTTTCTTATGTCTTTGTCTATGAGTGTATCAAATTTGATTAAAATCAGACCAATCCTTCTATAACCCGGTTTATTCGATTATAGATTTTCGATATTTATCGGGGTACCTCGACACAAAACCAAGCTAAGAACACTCGCAGACGCTTATAGTATAACTGTGTAAATTTTGAAAAAATCGGTTCAGCCGTTTTGGAGTCTATAGGTAACAGACACACACACACACAGAAGCAAAGAACCATTTGTAAATAACTTTAAATTACCCATTTTTAAACGAATTATTTCGCTACTCAGTTATCTACCATGAGTGGTGTCTTCAGGCGATTTTTAATAACTGATATTACCGTTTATCGTTTTATTTTTTAAGAACGCTCTTTTAACGGTTTTTTTATTTGAAAGTTCACGTAGCAAAGAAAATATATGAACGCGCTATTTTTAAATTCAAACGAATTATGGCGTTTTCATCCATGGTTGTATGAACCTAAGAGGTATTTTTTAGTGTGGATGCATTTAGTCACAATTTCAGTTCTTTCATTTAACAGGCCATATTTATTTGAGAATATCATAATTTCTATTTTTTCTTCTTGGCTTAGTCTACATATTTTCCACCATTGTAAGGCTTGACTGTTTTTACAATGCTCCACGTTATGTCAGGGTCTTTTCCATATATATATATATATGAGCATGACTGAGTATCTGTTCTTCGTGACCAAACGGAAAGGAGTACCGGGTTAAACGGTATATTCGTCCGTTCAGAGGGATTAACTTTTTTCTTTCATAAAATTTCGGGAACATTCAGGTCGGTAGGTTAAAGTAGATTTTCTCTTTAATAAATAACTAGGGCGTCTGCACAAATATGTTATCCATTAAAATTATCGGTTTAAGGAATTTATGTGTGTGTGTGTGTGTGTGTGTGTGTGTGTGTGTAGTTGCGTGCGTAATATATTAATAATATAAGTATGGATAAAATAAGTTCTATTTTTTAATGAACCTCTATTTTTCTTGAACTGACTTTTGAAACGTCGCTCCCGCTGTAAGTCAAGAGTCAATTAACATCAACCCCCCCCACACCCACACACACAATACACATAATCTTGATTTCTTGCAAATTTTCTTTTTCCACACGGAAATCAGTTTTATCATTATGACAATAACTCGCTACCTTGAGTGGCTCTGGGGCCTTCCGTTGAGAGACAGGAGTTAAATATAAAAATGTGACGCATTTAAGTACTGGAATGAAAAGAATCAACTATTCTTCAACAATTATTTTTTTCTTTAAAGTCAAAAACTTTCGTATAAACTGTTTAATTTAAATTTCTTTATTATTTCACTCGAGGCAGTTCAATGAATTCACTAGTTTTGAAAAAGAGAAAAAAGATGCCTAGAATACAATAAAACAAGACAATAGATGACGAGAAATATTGCATTTAAATATCTGAAGAATTGTGTTTTTCAGTAAAACGTGAAGACGGAAAAGAATTTCATGAGTGAAAAATGCAGGAGAAGAAAAAATACTATAAACATTCGGGATATAATGAGCAATTGAAACAGTAATATTATAAGACCTAGCATCTTCTTCAGTTGATGTGTTCCTTTCAGAGCGTGGGCGATCATGGACTTGACTTTCCCGTGTACCTTTTCACTTTAAATTGATACAAAGATAGATACTAAGATACTTTCCCGTTGCGCCTCGGCCTTTTGGCTTGGGAGCAACAATGACCAAAATAAGACCAGTTTAGACCAGTTCAGACTAGTTATGAACCTATCCACTGCGGTGGATAGGTAATATTTGACCAGTACCTGGGCGTAGCGCTCAGGTTCCCCACATTAAAAAAGACCTAGTGTCACATCTCTCTCAAGTGGGGGAGAAGAGTAAATAATATCTTAGTATCTATCCAAAATCCCACTCCGCTATCCATTTGCTCAAGACTATCAAATATGTCTACCAATGCTTTCCCCTGTCTCTCTCTCTTTCCTTTTATCCATCCTCTGAGTATCAGATTCTCTAAACCGTTCTTCTTCATAAAGTGTTCCAGAAACTTCAACTGTCTCTTCCTGATAAGTTTCCTTTTAGTGTTCTTTCCTTTCCAAATGCTTGTCGTTGCTCAAATGTTCGGTTCTTTTTATCATCAGCATCCAGTTGTAGAATAACATTTTTGTTGCTTCGAGTCTCTCCGTCATCTTTGAGGAGATTGCCTAGCTTTCGGTGCCATATATAAAGACAAACACCACATGACAGTTCAGTACCCATTTCTTTGACACCACCGAGATCTTAGCTTTTGAAATGCGTCCTTAGTCAAATTCAGTGTCGCAACTGCTGTCAGTCAGTTAAGTGCCATACGTGATACACGCTTTAGGCGATCATGTCTAGAAAGATACATGACTGACTGGGCAGAAGATTATCCCGCAGTAGGTTGCCGTTGCTTTCTGCGGTAAACTGGTTGCCGACCAAGGTTATAGAACCCAATCTGTACTGTTATTTAACCCATAACTGGAGGAAAGTGACGGATTAATACTTTTCCCAAGGGTATTTGCGCGTAAGTGAATGCAAGGAATTCCACTGGAATTTGAACTCAGGTCCCCAATTTTCTCGTTCCGAGCCGATACCCATTGCACCTCAACGCACCTGTTTTTTGTAGTAAAATTATAAATGTGAAAAATGGCTTCTGGTGAGAAAACGTGTCTAACAAAACATAACAAACTGACTTTCCTTGCAAGAGACTTCGCAATTGTTTTCATAGATTATTTCCAATTTCTATTTCATGTCAGTAGATTGATTGATTTATTAATTTGTGCTTTTACGGCTTATTCAAATTTTGCTGTTTATTTAAAGCCATAATCTATTTTAGATTGCAAGAATGTTTCAAGAAAATGATTTAACGGTGCAGGCTCAACAGTTTAACCTATAAATTAGGGGGAGAAAATGTGGGTTCGTATATTTCCCAAGGGTAATTTTACGTAAGTTAATATAACAGAGAGAAACTTGGCACTGCCATTTCGGGTTCGGAGCCATTATTCCTTATACACCCACAGACATACGCAGTTTTTAGTTCCTGGTATTTTCAAGTCGTCATCCATCTAGATACTGACCATTCTCGACGTGGCTTACCTTCTGTAATTATGCGAGAACCAATGTTTCAATATTATATGGTGTTCTATATCAATTCGATATATGTGGTATACCCGTGATGTATACCAGAGTGACGTATGCTATATAACTTGCAAACAAATGTTGATGATCGACTTGAATTTGTTTTTCAATATAATGTAGTTTTCTATATCAATTCGATATATGTGGTATAACCGTGACGTATACCAGAGTGACGTATGCTGTATAATCTGCAAACCAATATTGATGATCAGCTTGAATTTTTTTTTTCAATATAATATGGTGTTCTATATCAATTCGATATATGTGGTATAACCGCGACGTATACCAGAGTGACGTATGCTGTATAACCTGCAAACCAATGATGATGATCAGCTGGAAATATAACGACGTACCACTTGTGTACAAAAATATATTCAGTTTATTCACTGCAATGTAAATATTGTGTGTACAGGGGTAGTCAAAAGCAGCGGGATCAGCCATAATTTTTTTGTCTTTTTCTCGATCTGGGTTCCAATCTTAACTGCTGACCAACTGCTTCAGTCAGTTACGTGCCATACGTGATACACGCTTTGGGCAATCATGTCTCGAAAGAGACTTGACTGACTGGGCAGAAGATTATCGCGCAGTAGGTTGCCATTGCTTTCTGCGGTAGACTGGTTGCCATTCAAGGCTATATAACCCAATCTGTCCTGTTATTCAACCCATAACTGGAGGGAAGCTACGGATTAATGCCTTTCCCAAGGTTATTTGTGCGTAAGTGAATGTAACAAATTTCTGTCTCTTATATAAACGAGTACGTCATACCCTGTCGATTTGTTTGCATAATTTCAAAGCCCACATTATCTTATCTTGGCTACGCTTGTTTCAAAACAAGCAAATATTTTTCTGACATGGAAAATTTTACTCGCATGTTTAATTTTCACAACAATCAAATATTTATTAAAACGATGGTTACTTTTCTTTTACTAGCCAGTTTGCAATTTTTTTTGCTGTTTCTTAAAAAGACACTTCATTATTATTCACCACAACAATGGCTGTAATTCGAAAGTAACGTAAGAGATGAAAATACCCTGTAAAGCTACGATCTAGACTGACACTGATATAGACGAATGCTAAATATGATTGTTGTGAAGAAAAAATGCGGCAATATCTGTGTCAGTAGAGACTGAATAAATACTTGAAGTTTTGGGCGAGATAAATTGCCATTTAATTAATGCATTCTTAATTTGACTTTCTGATTTCAAATTCCGAGACGTTATCCATTACAACGCTCACAAATCAAAGCTTATAGCACATGCTCTTCCTAAACGGTTACCATTCTATGTACTGCGTTGATTCGATGTTGCTTAACTTCAGTGATCAAACAGTGAGTTTATCAGAAGTCATAGATTTCGGTACTTCGAAATGGTGTATTCGTTAGCCAGCTTGTCTTGCTAACTCACTCACGATTATGTAGTGAGTTCGAAACTCACTGGACCTCCTGCAATTTTGACTTTTTGCTACATCAAAACTACACTGAGAAAATGACTTAGAGTTCCACTCTTCGGGCGGAGAGGTCTTCAGTCGAGTATATGTTGATTTTTTAAGCGCAGTTTCGATGTAAAACAAGGTCGAAAGTGCGGAGAACCCAGTGAGGATCACTTCTTAATTGTAATGATTCTAGCGAGACAATCTTGCTAACTATTACACCACCTAGAGTTGCCCATATGATGATTTTCTAAGCGCAAATCAGATATGTCACAAGGCCGAAAGTATGAGACACCCAGTGAGGATAGAGCTCACTACTTAACTGTAATGATTCTAGCGAGACAATCTTGCTAACTATTACACCACCTAGAGTTGCCGATATGATGATTTTCTAAGCGCAAATCAGATATGTCACAAGGCCGAAAGTATGAGACACCCAGTGAGGATAGAGCTCACTACTTAACTGTAATGATTCTAGCGAGAGTAGCGTGCTAACTATTACACCACCTAGAGTTGCCCATATGATGATTTTCTAAGCGAAATCAGATATGTCACAAGGCAGAAAGTATGAGACACCCAGTGAGGATAGAGCTCACTACTTAACTGTAATGATTCTAGCGAGACAAGCGTGCTAACTATTACACCACCTAGAGGTGCCCATATGATGATTTTCTAAGCGCAAATCAGATATGTCAAAGGCCGAAAGTATGAGACACCCAGTGAGGATAGAGCTCACTACTTAACTGTAATGATTCTAGCGAGACAAGCGTGGTAACTATTACACCACCTAGAGTTGCCCATATGATGATTTTCTAAGCGCAAATCAGATATGTCACAAGGCCGAAAGTATGAGACACCCAGTGAGGATAGAGCTCACTACTTAACTGTAATGATTCTAGCGAGACAAGCGTGCTAACTATTACACCACCTAGAGTTGCCCATATGATGATTTTCTAAGCGCAAATCAGATATGTTACAAGGCCGAAAGTATGAGACACTCAGTGAGGATAGAGCTCACTACTTAACTGTAATGATTCTAGCGAGACAAGCGTGCTAACTATTACACCACCTAGAGTTGCCCATATGATGATTTTCTAAGCGCAAATCAGATATGTCACAAGGCCGAAAGTATGAGACACCCAGTGAGGATAGAGCTCACTACTTAACTGTAATGATTCTAGCGAGACAAGCGTGCTAACTATTACACCACCTAGAGTTGCCCATATGATGATTTTCTAAGCGCAAATAAGATATGTCACAAGGCCGAAAGTATGAGACACCCAGTGAGGATAGAGCTCACTACTTAACTGTAATGATTCTAGCGAGACAAGCGTGGTAACTATTACACCACCTAGAGTTGCCCATATGATGATTTTCTAAGCGCAAATCAGATATGTCACAAGGCCGAAACTATGAGACACCCAGTGAGGATAGAGCTCACTACTTAACTGTAATGATTCTAGCGAGACAAGCGTGCTAACTATTACACCACCTAGAGTTGCCCATATGATGATTTTCTAAGCGCAAATCAGATATGTCACAAGGCCGAAAGTATGAGACACCCAGTGAGGATAGAGCTCACTACTTAACTGTAATGATTCTAGCGCGACAAGCGTGCTAACTATTACACCACCTAGAGTTGCCCATATGATGATTTTCTAAGCGCAAATCAGATATGTCACAAGGCCGAAAGTATGAGACACCCAGTGAGGATAGAGCTCACTACTTAACTGTAATGATTCTAGCGAGACAAGCGTGCTAACTATTACACC
This sequence comes from Ascarosepion bandense, assembly GCA_037127315.1. Lineage (NCBI taxonomy): Eukaryota > Metazoa > Mollusca > Cephalopoda > Sepiida > Sepiidae > Ascarosepion > Ascarosepion bandense. The sequence goes on from JBBBDQ010000970.1 coordinate 1,499,456, forward strand.
ACCTAGAGTTGGCCATATGATGATTTTCTAAGCGCAAATCAGATATGTCACAAGGCCGAAAGTATGAGACACCCAGTGAGGATAGAGCTCACTACTTAACTGTAATGATTCTAGCGAGACAAGCGTGCTAACTATTACACCACCTAGAGTTGCCCATATGATGATTTTCTAAGCGCAAATAAGATATGTCACAAGGCCGAAAGTATGAGACACCCAGTGAGGATAGAGCTCACTACTTAACTGTAATGATTCTAGCGAGACAAGCGTGCTAACTATTACACCACCTAGAGTTGCCCATATGATGATTTTCTAAGCGCAAATCAGATATGTCACAAGGCCGAAAGTATGAGACACCCAGTGGGGATAGAGCTCACTACTTAACTGTAATGATTCTAGCGAGAGAAGCGTGCTAACTATTACACCACCTAGAGGTGCCTATATGATGGCTTTTTAAGCGCAACTCAGATAAGTCACATGGCCGAAAGTATGGGACACCCAGTGAGGATCGAACTCACTACTTAATTGTAATGATTCTAGCGAGACAAACTTGCTAACCATTACACCACCTAGAGGTGCCCATATTATGATTTTCTAAGCGCAAATCAAATATGTCACAAGGCCAAAAGTATGGGACACCCAGTGAGGATCGAACTCTCTACTTATTTGTAATGATTCTAGCGAGACAAACTTGCTAACTATTACACCAGCTAGAGGTGGCCATATGATGATTTTCTAAGCACAGCTCAGATATTTCCCAAGGCCGAAAGTATGAGACACCCAGTGAGGATCGAACCCACTACTTAATTGTAATGATTCTAGCGAGACAAGTTTGCTATATCTACGAGTAGAGGCACGGCTTGAAAAAAGAACCTAATCTCGCGTATGCGGTGTTTGAGAAAACGTTTGTTTGGTTTTAAGCGCTTGGAAAACCAACGTTAAAAACTGACTTTGTGTCTCATTCCCCGTCTGTGAGGAGAACTTATATAAATACCCAGAAGTCATAGATTTAAGATGCAAAACATAACTAAATACCTCCTTGTGTAAATTAATTGAAGCAAAACAAATAATATCTTTTTAAGATCTTTCACACTTCCTTGATCAGCGATACGTCGTCTGTTGGAGTTGTGTTTCTCCTCCGACCACTTTTTTTTACGTTTTAGACAGATTAATCTAGTTTATTTGTTTGACTTGATGTCACGACTGCAGTTGAAAGTCTGGCACTAAAGATATTCACGATTTCTCTATAATCCTTGCCAATGTGTTCGTGTAGCTTTACAATTTTAGTGTAACGTCCATAGCAGACAATGGCCGTACGAAAACTAATCAACTGTCGAAACAATGGTGTCAGTCTGTGTGTGATAAAAACCTGATGCAATCAGGGATGACACAATATTTTTCCAGCCAAACAAATTTCGTCATTCATATTACTGCACAACAGTACTGACATCATTTGCGGAAAGATTAGAAATCGATTACACCCTGTCAATCCATTAAGTTTAAAACTGACCGTATGGTGAAATAAAGAAAACTAAAACTCTTATTTCAATTAATTTGTAAAAGGGTGTAATAAAATCAGAAAAACAATTCTCGTTTTATCTCATTTTATTTTTATGTTTTATCAATCTTTTTCTTTTATACTTTGCTTACTAATCACCTTGTAACTCAAATATATATATATATATATATATATACTTCTAACGTTCGTCTTCTCCGACTGTCTAGAAGAACGCTTCTTTTGCACGGGATTTTTCTCTTTGAGAAATCAATTATCGTTAGTTATATGACATTATCTCACAATTCTTGAGCACAAATCCAATGCCCTTTTAACTACCTATCAGCCATACATAAAAAAAATCTTTGACAACCTTTATCTTAAGGTCGACAGCAGACCACTTCTGACATCATTTATAACCAAGTCATTTATTGATCTGATTATTTTTCAACAGAACACTATCTATTATGAGCCAATCGTTTACTCTTCATTCGCCCCATAAAGAAGCGAATATGTTCGAAGTTTTTGAAGAAGTGCTACAGTAAATTTGACAGGCAATATATTTTATATAAATAAAATAAACCGCTTTTTGTTGTTTGAGGAGGTGGTTTGCGTGTTTTGGCTGAGTTCCAACCGAAAAGGTTTTATTAAATTCTCTCACAAGAGTTTTACTCTGCGTCAATCGATCTCTGTTATTCTCCAAATTACCTTACATTGTCCACGCCCATGGTAAAATAATTTTTTTATGATAAAAATGTTGTCCCTTAATTTATCGCATGCTGTCTGTGTTTTGTCGGCCATATTGATATTTACATCCTTAAGAAAAATGGATTTCCACAGTGAATACTCAAATTAATCACCCCGAGAGTTGTCGTACATCATCTATTAATATCAAGAGATTTATAAATATGATTTTGTTCCTGATCAAAAGAAAAGTAAGCATATGTCTTTTTAAACAAACACTGATACGTGCAGATAAACGCCAAGCCCTATATGAAAACTAATTTTATTGGAGTAGTCTTTGAGATAGTATCTAAATATATGACTTGTAAGATTCTGATAAAAAAAGTATATTTATTCAATATATAAAATTTCTAAAACCAGATATATTTTTATATGTTTTCTTTTTTTCAGTTCCATTTTTTTTAATGTAGCGGGTGTCTCCAACAACGAACTATGCAAGGTCTGAATCCAGTTTCATTTAAATTATGAAATTTTATTATAACAGTGGTTTAACTGCTATATCACATTAAAACACTTGTTTCCCGTACAATCACCGAACTGAAGTTAATTTTCTGAGCTTGGCTTAGATGAAGCACAAGGCCGACAGCATTGAACACCAGGAAATATTTTTCTAAGGGTAGCTTCTTCTTCTTCTTCTTCTTCTTCTTCTTCTTCTTCTTCTTCTATGTGCCCTGGCCTTTCATAACGTAAGCGATCATGTTTTCCACGTCTCTCTATCTCTGGTGGTTCTTAGTATGCTTTCTCCTATTACACTTTTCAACCCTCGTTCCGTCATCCACCTGATCAGGCCTCTCAAATATGTTATCCGCTGCCTTCCTCTGTCACTTTTTACCGTCTATCTAGCCTGTCAGTATCAAGTTCTCCAAGCCCTCCTTCCTCATTAAATGTCCCAGGAACTTCTGTTGTCTCTCTCTGATCCTCAGTATTAATTTCTTTTGGGTGCCATTCTTTCCAACATCTCATCATTGCTTGCATGCTTGGTACATGATATCCGCAGCATCCTTCTGTAGAACTGTATTTCTGCTGCTTCAAGTTTTTTCCTCATCTTCGATTATATTGTCCAGCATTCACTACCATACTGAAGAACTGACATCACATAGCAATCCAATACTCTACTCTTTGTTTCTAGTGAAATTTTCAGGTGTCTTAGTAATTTACTCAGCTTCTGGAACGCGTACTTTGCCATGCCAATTCGCCTTTGGATCTCTGTCGCACTTTCCATATCCTGTGAGTACACTTCCTAAGCATTTAATTTTTTTTACTTGCTTCATTCTAGTATTCCCCACCTGCATTTGGCATTTTGGGTTGCACATATGGCAAAATGTCGAACGTGTATCGTACCCAGTGAGGATCAAATTACCTACCCATTCGTAATTGATATAGAGAGATAAGGATTTTAACTATTACACAACTTCGAAGTGCCTCTTGGGGAATTAATTATTAAGAATAATATTAATCATTATTATCTATAAACAAAAATTCTTACAATCTAAAATTATTTTCTGGCTTTAAATAACCTTGAATTGGTTGATAAATCGTAAAACGAATCAATGTTCTAATAGGAGTTGATTTCATGTGTGACTCTTAGAACTTACCAATATAGAGTTTGCACTAAGTGCTAACCTAGAGTCTTTTATTAGTCGGGTGGGTTACTGGGTGGAATAGGGAAGTAGATTTATAGAAACAATTATAGAATCACACTGCATGTGATTTCCGTGTATAACCAAGATATGTGATCACATTGCGCTGATTATATGCACACTCTAGACAGTCGGATGTGAAGTGATTATATAATCGTTTCACCCAAGTGGGGATAATCAGCATCTTTCATATATTTTGATAAAGTTTAATAACATTCCACAAAAGACCGTAAAAAACACACATCAATGATGCTCAATTTTATTCAATAAAGCAGGCATTAATTTAAACGTATCTATAAATAGAACTGTGTCTGTGTGTGTATGTGTGTGCGTTTGTGTGTGTGTGTGTGTGTGTCCGTTACCTATAGACTCTGAAACGGCTGAACCGATTTTCTTGAAAATTTACACAGTTATAATATAATCGTATACGAGTGTTCTTAGCTAGGTTTTTGTCGGGGTACCTCCGATAAATATTGCAAATCGATAATCGACAAAATCGGGTGATAGAATGAGTGGTCCGATTTCAATCAAATTTGATACACTCATAGACAAAGACATACGAAACGATATTCAGAAGTTTCAAGGTTGCAGTTCTTACAATAGTGCAGAAAATCGATAATATATAAATATAAATCAATACCAGGAAATCAAAATTTGACTTACATCCATTCATTTTTCTTTCAGTCTACGGTTTTGCCTTACCTGGAAACAACTATTGCTTTTTAGTCTTTCGTGCGAACGTCCGAAGAGTCTGAGCTCCTGGACCATGGATTAGTTTTAAAGCTTTCATTACATCCGAGCAACGCCGGGTTATAGTGCTAGTAAACAATACATTTACGTATATTTTTTTAGTATCCTATTTATGTCAGTTTTTATAACAAAGACTTTGCATATTTTAACTTGAGAAAAATAAAGCATTATAACAAATCCTTTTAAAAAATCTGCTAATTGCGTGATTTCGATAAAGACTTTAGCATTTAACATTTTAGAGATCAGGTATTTTATTAAAAACATAAATGGAATGGTTATACGTTGGAATGTAATGGATATCGGCTCGGGATTTGAAATCGAATAGCCGAGTTCGAATTTCATTCTGGTTTTTTAATATTCACTTATGATGAAATTACCTTGGGCAAAGTTTTAGTCCGTCTCTTCTATCTCAAGCTATGGTTTCAATTGCAAGACAGATTGTGTTCTGTAGCCTTGGCAACCAGTCTATTGCAAAATGAAATGGCAACCTACTGCAGGAAAGTATTTTGCCCAGTCAATCATGTCTCTTTCGTGACATGATCACTCAAGCGTGTATAGCGTATAGCACTAAATTGACTGACTGAAGAAATTTTAAGAGAAAACTGTATTTTTGCCACTTGCAGCAATTAAATTATTAACATTTATGGAAGATCATTAATTAAATAATAACCATATTACATTTAGTTATCCTTGATAGTTATTTGCATGCCACATTCTTTGAACAAAAACAAAGTTTTTCATTTCTGATCACCCATAATTCATGTCAGTAAAGTGAATATTCATCAATAATTACATAATTGAAATTAGTTTGGATGACATAGCAGAATCTATCTAAATCCTGTTTTACGTAAGCAAATTACCTTTTGAATTACACAGAACAATTTTATGCCATTTTCTTGCTATCAAACAAATGTTAAAACTTAATTATTCTAAATTATACTTAATTAACTTTTACAAATTGCCTGGATATCGATCTTGGAGGTAAATAAACTATATCAGTAATTAAAATTAAGGATGCTCCAACGACTAGTAAAGGTAAAAGGTAGTTGTGGAGGGGTATCATTTTATGAGAGGAGGGATATTATTGAACTCATTAAAACCTTTTGGAACAAATACGAAGAATATATATAACTTTTAACTACACTTTTATATTTTCAAATCCGAAAATTTTGTTCACTGTATACAATTTAATAATGGTGTTTACTAAAGATGTATTTAATATATGTATTTAAAACACACACACACACACACACACACACACACATATATATATATATATATATATATATATATATATATATATATATATAGTTATTCGCAGACAGAACTGTTTCGCTGTATCACAGCTCATTAGTACGGTTAGACTCCGATTGCTTTTAACCCAGAAATGAAACCCGACTGAATTGGCGTCAGTTGGCGATTCTACCTCTGGGCTATGGGCGTTCGGTAGAAGAAGGAAGACTTTTAGCATGTATATTGTCATTATACACGCCCAATAGCCAGAGTGCTCTAATTCATTGTTGAATGAGCGATGCGTGTATGCGAGTCTACCATTCTTGCAGAGTGCTCAATCAGGGTGTGAGAGCGTAAATATATATATATATATATATATATATATATATATATATATATATATATATATATCATTAAAATAAGAGAGGAAAGTGGCTGACATTTCATGCGAAAGATTACTGAAAAGAAACTTCGAAAAATTGTGAGTTTACCGGTTGTTACACGCCATCTTTCAGAACTCAATCGAAAAATAAAATATTTTTGTCTCTCAATCAATATCTGAGTAGTGACGTTCAACTAATCATTAAGATATTAAGATCGATTATTTAATAACATAATAATTAATAAAAATGGGGCGTTACCGGTTGTCACAGCCGGTACAATCCTATTTTTTTAAGAATATCTCTTTGGTTTTATTAAATTTCGTCTCTTGTTTCCTCTTGCTTCAACTCTTCTGATTCCTCTTCTTCTTTTCTTCTTCTTTTTCTTCTTCATCTTCATCTATTGTATGCCATTTTGGAGTCCATTTTTACGCGTTGATTTCCTTTGTCGTTCTTGCCATCAGTCTGCCCTGTGAGTATCAGATTTTTCAAGCTGTCTTTCTTCGTTATGGGGTATTGTTGTGAAGTAGTTTTTGCACTGAAGGTTATAATCGTGCTATGTCGGTTGCTAATCGACCTAACGCCTCCAAAATATTAGGAACTTGTAATCTTCCACTGAAAGCTGACTCATTAGTATTCGGATAAGTGCTGACTAATATTAACTGCCTGGTAGTACTACTGAACTCCAGTAGAAGTCTAAAGAACTCCCATGAACTTCCCAAGTACTTCTTGAGTTAACTTCCTAATAACTCTTATTAATATAGGAGGGAGAGTTCATTATCTGAGGAATAGATGTGTTTTACCATAACAATTATCCTTATATGTCCCGGGAAGGTTAAGTTTTTCAACCAAAATTTCTAATTATGTGTTTCAGGAATTTCAGATGTCTTTACATGATTGTGAATATAAATGTTCTTTTTGTTGACATTTTCTGAGCGACTTCTTTGTTGTTGATTCTCTCTGTCAATTGAGTTTTTTCCTTGTATCCTTTTGTTGAACCACATTTTTGCTGCATCTAGTTTTTTCCTCTTCTGTAGGAAGGTTGTCCAGCACTCACTACCCTATAAGGTCATGGATATCACATAGAAATCCAGCACTCTTTTCTGTGTTTCTGACAAAATTTTTGCGTTTCTCAGCTTGGGTTTTGGAATGCACATCTAATTGTTTTTCTCTTTTTGCTGTTGACGGCCATAACTTTCTTATCGTTGTCGACTCCCATCCGGTCTCTACGGCCCTGTAGACCTTTTTTTCCGAGACGGCCATCAGAACAGAACAGCTACATCTGCATATATAATATTGCCAAGATTCGTCTCTATTTAGCAGTATCATTATGCGTTGTGTTGCAGTGGATATCGACTTGGAATGAAAAATCGGAGAGCCGTGTTCGAATCCCAGTTGAATTCATTCCATTTACTAACGCACAATTAACCCCGGGAAAAGTAATAATCCGCCCCTTCCTTTCAGTTCTGGGTTAAATAACAGGACAGATTGGGTCCTATAGCCTTAAACGGCAACCAGTCTACCGCAGAATATAATAGCAACCTACTAAGGGAAAAGGTTATACCCAGTCAGTCATGTCTTTTTTTTTAGACATAGTCGCCCAGGCGTGTATCACGTATGGCAGGAACCTGACTGAAGTAAAATATATTGGAATTCAGGCTGCACCAATACCTAAAAAGAAGCACTAGAAAAGAAAAAAGAAATAAACATCTGTGTGTCATGTTTAAGGCATATATCTAGTTTAGTATAAAAAATATACAAATAACATTTTTAGATAAAGTATTTGCTTATAGATATGGTCAGTCAGTTCAATTCCATACTGAAGCACGCTTGGGCGATCATGTATTTTTCATGTCTGGCCAGAAAGTAAGTTGCCAATTCTTTCTTCGGTAGACGTGTTGTTAACCAAGGCTATAGAATACAACCTGTAGTGCTATTTAATCCATAGCTGGCGGGACAAATAATGTATTAACGCGTTTCCCAAGGGTACACGTAAGTGAATGCAACGAATAAAAATGGAAATCGAACTCTTTTCTGCGAATTTCTTTTCGATGTAATATGCATTGCACCGCAACGAACACCTGTAGATATCGTAAATTTGTGGTGCAGTGGATATCGACTCTGAAAGACAAATCGGGGTACCGAGTTCGAAATCCAGTTGAATTCCTTGCATTCACTTACGCACAAAAAACCTTGGGAAAGGTTTTGATTCATCTCTTCCCTCCAGTTATGGGTTAAATAATAGGACAGATTGGGTTCTACAGCCTTGGCTGTGAACCAGTCTACCGGAAAAAGCCACGGAAAACTACTGCGGGATAGTATTCTACCGAGTCAGTCATGTCTATTTCGAGACATGATCGCCCAAGCGTGTATCACGTATGGCACTTAGCTGACTTGTAGGCCTACACACACACACACACACACACATTCACACACAAACATAATCTGTTACAATGAATTCAAATACGTTCAGTTGATTTCAGCAGATGAACTAATTAAACAACGTACATCTCGGTTATGAGACGTTCGAATGTTTTTTGTTTTTATTTTCAGTACCGGTGTCCAGAGCATGAGGTTAAACTGCATCCGGCAGCAAGGCTTCTGATTGTGAGGTTGTGAGGAGCATGGAATTACCTCTAAATTGCTGGTGTTCTCAGGTCCACCTTGACCCGGAGTGGTATCACCTTTTAGGATCCCAGTTTAGCCTCAAACTGGGGTTAAAACGCTATTAAATGTATAAAAATACACTTTTATAGAAATGTATGCAGAACAAGTGACTTTTATAGAAAAATATCCATTTTTGAAGGAAAAATATTACCAACAATACATTTTTGAAGAAAAAAATATTACCATAATACATTTTTTAAGGAAAAGATTTTTCGGCAAAACATTTTTGAATACAAAACTAGAAGATATTTTATATATGTATATATGGAGAGAAGTTAGTATAAGTAGGTAGGTTAGCCTTATGGGGCGAAACAAAGGCCAACAGCCAAGGGAATTGTTTTTTTTTTTTTTTCAGAGGTCAACCCCTTTATGACGGCCTGAAATATTTGGAACTGAACTCTCTTTCTTTTTTCCTTTCTTTCGTTCCTTCTGTCTCCTCTTTCCCCTTATTTTTATTGCTATTTTTGTTTGTAATTACATTTTTATTTTAATTGTTATTCCTCTCTTCATTTTAAGAAAAGACTCATTTCGGCAAAATTTTTGTACCAGATGAAAGGAATATTGTAAGGTCTGATGAAATAAACTAATTAAACTCATTGAAATGAGCTATAGTTTATAACCAATTGAAATGAAGTGTTGAGTTTTCCTTTATATATATTCAAAAAACAAAAAACAATACGAAATTTATATATATATATATATATATATATATATATGTTTTTAATCATTTCACCCCAAGCAAGGCATTCCACTGCCACTATTGCGCTTGGAACTCTCCGTTATAAACGGTATCTTCAGTTAGAGTTAACAACAAAAAGAAATAGAAAAACTACAAATTACAATCTAAAAAAATATTTTTAAAATTTATTAACGAAATTAGCAATAAAGGAAAATCCATTTTTAAACGTTATCATAGAATATAAAAAGAATGCATCTACAACTGTACTATATATAAACTAACAGTATAGCCTGGCGTTGCTCGGGTGTAATGAAAGCTTTAAAACTAATCCATGGTCCTGGAGCTCAGACTCAGCCTAAAGAATATTTGTGTGATGTTTGGTGATAATCGGATAAAAATTGTGGATTTGTATAAAGGACATACAGACAGATAAACAGACACACACATACAAACATCTTGCCTTATATATATATATATTATCGATTTTCTGCACTATTGTAAGAACTGCAACCGTGAAACTTTTGTCACGAAAGACTAAAAAGCAATAGTTGTTTCCAGTTAAAGCGAAACCGTAGACTGAAAGAAAAATGAATGGATGTAAGTCAAATTTTGATTTCCTGGGATCGATTTATATTTATATATTATCGATTTTCTGCGCTCTTGTAAGAACTGCAACCTTGAAACTTCTGAATATCGTTTTTTATGTCTTTGACTATGAGTGTATCAAATTTGATTAAAATCGGACCACTCCTACTGTAACCCGATTTTTTTGATTATCGATTTTCGATATTTATCAAGGATACGTCGACACAAAACCGGAATCTATAGGTAACGGATACACACACACACACAGACAAAGTTCCATTTATAAATAAGTTTAGATGAAACATAACTAAAGCAACTTGTTTTCTGCGGAATAAATGTGAATGTCATTTTATATACAAATTAGAGTTAATATATAAAAATAACCTCTAAGAATGCAAATAGTCTCATCATCGTGCGACTTATGACTTACAAACACTTTCGAACATAAAACAGACGATAGTTAACAAGGGGCTCTTTAATTCTTGGACAGCTAAATTAATTTCTTTCTTTCAAAAAGCAATAATTACAGTTCTTCAAAGCAACTAGATCAAAATATTTTATCGAAACCAGATGCACAAAAATTAACATCATAAATTAGATTGAAGAGAGAAAAAAAAAGAAATTGGGTCACACAATTACAACAAATTAAAAATATATTAGTTATCTTTTATTATACGAGTGTGTATAAATGTATATCTGTAACAATTTTAGGAAAGATACTGGAAAGAGTCAGTTGAGTGCCATACGTGCTTCACGGTTGGGCGATCATGTCTCGAAAGAGACATGACTGACTGGGCAGAAGATTATACCGCAGTAGGTTGTGCGTTGTGGTGCATTGGATATCGGCTCAGAGCGTGAAATCGGGGAGCCGAGTTAGAATTCCAGCTGAATTCATTGCCTTCACTTACGCACAAATACCCTTGGGAAAGGTATTAATCCGCCTATTCTTTCCAGTTATAGGTTAAATAACATGTCAGATTGGGTTTTATAGCCTTGGTCGGCAACCAGTCGACCGCAGAAAGCAAAGGCAAACTACTGCGGGATAATATTCTGCCCAGTCAGTCTTGTCTCTTTGGAGACATGATCGCCCAAGCGTGTATCACGTATGGCACTTAACTGACTGACTAGAAAGAGAAATATCCTAATAGCTACTAAGAATAAAGAGGGGTGAGAAAGAACATGTCGCATTGAAAAAGAGCAATGTTTGCCTAAAAGAAATAATATATCTAAATCTAAACTTATTTATATATGGATCTTTTTCTCTGTGTGTGTGTGTGTGTGTGTGTGTGTGTGTGTCTGTCAGTGTGTGTATCCGTTACCTATAGACTCCGAAACGGCTAAACCGATTTTCTTGAAAATTTACACAGTTGTACTATAGGCGTCTGCGCATGTTCTTAACTAGGTTTTGTGTCGAGGTACCCATGATAAATATCGAAAATCGATAATCGAAAAAATCGGGTGATAGAAGGAGTGGTCCGATTTAAATCAAATTTGATACACTCATAGACAAAGACATAAGAAAGGATATTCAGAAGTTTCAAGGTTGCAGTTCTTACAATAGTGCAGAAAGACGATACTATATATATATATATATATATATATATATATATATATGAAAGGCAAGATGCCTGTATTTTTTTCAGCTCTTTTATTTTAGTTTTTGCTTCGGGTTTGGCTCTAAGTAGGTATAGTTGTAGTTCTTAGTCTCAGCCATGAAACCATTTACTCAGAGGACTTATTTAGCCTTCACAATTCAGTTTACGACGAAAATCTTATTTGATATCGATACCAGGAAATCAAAATTTGTCTTACATCCATTCATTTTTCTTTAATTGTACAATTTTCGCTTTAAATGGAAACAACTATTGCTTTTCAGTCTTTCGTGCCAACGTCCAAAGAGTTTGAGATCTAGGACCATGGAATAGTTTTAAAGCTTTCATTACACCCGAGCAACGCCGGGCTATACTGCTAGTATATATATATATATATATATATATATATATATGTGTGTGTGTGTGTGTGTGTGTGTGTGTGTGTGTGTGTGTGTGTGTGTGTATTTACTCATTTTAACCCAAACAAGACGGTTTTACTTTTACTGTTGCGCAGGGGTTACATAGAGGAAAGTGATGAGTAAGAGGCGTTAGTTATAGGAAATTTCAGGAGGAGGATAATAGACGGGTGAGAATACTGGTGTAGTGGGGGTAGAATGGATAGGAAAAGAGTTTGAGAGAATGGATGCAAGTTAGTGAGATAGGAGATATCTATTGATCTTACATTTAGCTTCCTGGAGATTGTTGCTGTCGTTTAAGCAAGTATATGGAAGCGAATTCCACAGGCGGGAAGCGCAAGAAAAGAAGCTGTTAGAGTAGAAATTACGGTTACATTTTATTTTTTTCACTGTAAAACGATGCGACCTAGTTGCTCTCAGAATTCTCTCGCAGTAAAAGTTCAATAGATCTGGCGAGAAGACACATTATTGTATTATACGTTTTTTTATCTTTGTGTAGCTGCTAAACTCGTTGAAAACATTATTTTTACTTAACTTTGATAATTATTAAAAATGTTTCTGGAGAGAGGTACTAAAATACTATGAATATACAAGAATAGTGAATAGATATTTTATGTAGAAAAATAGGAGATTTCGCATTATACGAAATCTGTTCAAATAGTATCGGAATTCATCATCATCATTTATCCATCACACCCAATTTTGCATAAGACAGCAACTTTTTGTTGCTGTTTCTGTAACAAACTTTTTTTTACGGAGCAGTTTTGTTAACCCTGCACCCAACCCTCAAACCTGGAGGACCGGTGGACCATTCTTAGTCCTTACGTTTACAGTACCTGGTATTCCCAAATTGTCATCCATTTAAGTACTGGCCAGCCTCGATGTTGCTTAACTTCGGTGATCGGACGGGAACCGGTGCATTCAACACGATATAGCCGTAGACAGTATCGGAATTGTTACTCTAAAAATGAAACTACCTTATATGTCAATTCCTTATTTACTATCTTTCGAGGCAGTGTTTTCTGAAGTCACATACATCATCAAGTGTCTTTGATGAAAGAATTCCTGTATCTCATATTTGGAATGGAGCTGCCCCGTCGCTCTTATATGTATGTAAGCCGCATTCACCCTTGTCGGGTTGAGCCGGCTTACTCCCCGACAGAGAAAGTATCATTGGGATTTGTTTAAAGGCAGGGTCCCATGACCTACCCTGTCATTTAACCCATAACTGGGCAGAAGGGACTGATTAATAACTTTCCCAAGGGTACCAGCACGTAAGTGAATGCAAGGCATTCAACCTGAATTCGAAATCGGCTCACCGATTTCTCTTTCCGAGCCGACATCCACTGCACCACAACGCACATCCGTCAATAAACGCTCACAGCACCTGATATTCCCAAGCAGTCACCCATCTTTGTACTGACCAGGCTCAACGTTGCTTAACTTCGGTGATCGGACAGGAACCGGTGTATTCCACGTGATATAACCTTCAGCTCTTTGAGTCACTGGACATCATGAAATATGTTTTTTTTTTTTTCAAGTGAGATTTTGTTTTCAGGAAAGAAGAAAATGTACCAAGGGGCGAGATATAGGGAATATGGTAGTTGTCGATTGTTGCGCTTCCCCCGAAAAAAACTGATCACTAACTTATGCACAAGCCAGGGTCACTGATAAAATCTCCGTAGCTTTACACCCTTGACATTTAAGCACTACTACAAGTACAGTGTATATAAGAGAGTTGTCGGGAACGGATAAAAGTTTTCTTATATTCTGATTTCTCTTATATCCGGGTCTGGTCTGTTTCATATACATTAACACAGGCTCTAATTTGGGACCAGAGAAAACCTCTCTTATATCCGGGTTTGGTCTGTTTTATATACATTATCACAGGCTCTAATTTGGGATCAATAGAAAGGCGCTCTTATATCCGGGTCTCTTATATCCTGTTTATACTATATTAGTAAAGAGCGAAAACGCTTTAAACAAACGTTAATCTATGCTTAGCAATCTTCACTTTGCTTACTTCGATTCAGTTACCATAGCAAGAGTCACGTTACTTTTGATCAGACCTCACACATATATTGTTGGTCATCATGAGAAGAAGATAAGCCCGAAATCAAACAAAAATTATGTGGGTAAAGTGTATTTGGAGATAATTTTCTCGAGAATAATCATCGGTTCATGGCATCCAAGACTAAATTCCGGTCGCAACTCAGCGTTCTACATCGAGCAGTTTTCATCGAAAGAGGCCAACAGGCAGCGCTTATTTGCCTAAGTACATTTGACTGCTTTAACAATGTCCACTATTCATTACCTCTTTTTATGAAGAGAATTCGATTCAGAGGCTTTCGAAACAATACATTCGGCATCCGCTTAACCTCGGTTTCAGGTTCGTAAAATGTGGCAAGTGCTCCAGCAGTCAATCAATCGACTTTGCGTTCTACTCTCAACTCTTTAGCTTCAAGGTCAAAAACGGGGCCGTGTATGACGGATAACGAACAACATCAACTGACATCCGTTTCTCTCTTTCATTCTCTATCTTCTCTTAAAAACTCATGAATCATATATATATATATATATATATATATATATATATATATATATATATACTATTGGCCATAATTATTAGGCCACCTCGGTGTTTTAAAAAATTACGTACTATATATGAATATATATATACATTTAAAAAAATTTCTAACACATGCACAAAAATATTATATATATATATATATATATATATATATATATATATATATATTATAATAATTCATATATATATATATAATATATATATATATATATAGACATAAATATAAGAATTATTCTTCTACATATATATATATTACCGTGTATTATATGTGTAAATATATGTATATGCATATATATATATATATATATAGATAACAGCTGCTGATATATATATATATATACATATATATATATATATATATATATATATATGAGCATTTTTCATATAGATATACAGAGATAAAAAATGCTAAAAACAATTTTATTGCGTAATATGATAAAAAAAAAAAACTTAAAGCTGAAAATATTGTTTTCTTTCTTCAGATTCGTTCTCGTTTTTATGACTTTCTTGAAATTTATCAGAAATGCCTTGGAAAAGAGAAACGGGGATTTATAGTAAGAAAGAAATTGTGTAATAATCGATATTATGAGAAATGTATTAAAAACGGAGAATCTTTCATTCACTTACAAAGTTCTAGAAAATGGGTAACGTGTGACACTCGCACAAATCATTGAATTTTTATAATTAAGATCATCGTCTTCACGACATTTTAATCCAAGGAAAATGGAAAAAGGTGCACTGAACTTACTGAGACTTGTCAAATATTGCTGTATATTATTGAGTGCGGTTCTATAAATACAAGCTCACTGGAGTTTACTATCCCTAATATATATATATATATATATATATATATATATCCGGCTATTGGGCGTGTATAATGATAATGTATACGCTAAAGTGTTTGCCTTCTTCTACCGAGCGCCCATAGGTAGGATTGCCGACTGACGCCAATTCGGTCGGGTTTCAATCCTGGGTTAAAAAGCAATCGGAGTCTAACCGTACTGATGAAACTGATGAAACTGATCTGTCTGCGGATGACTATATATATATATATATATATATATATACTACCGCCCATAATTATTAGGCCATCCCAGTCTTTTAAAGAAATTATGTATTTCATACAATTTTTAGTATTTTTTGCCAAGTAGATAATTCTAAATGAAAATAGAATGGTCCTATTATTAGTACTTCATTTGCAAAACTTTACAAGACAAGAAAGCAAAGATCAGATCGTCCAAATCACCGTAAATATTCTTCATTATTTCATTGATAAAACTGCAATATAGGTAATTATTAAATATTTATAAATTCATTTGATGCACATGTTATTGTACAGTATTAACAAAAAAAAAACATTCTATTTTATTTACAATTATTCAATTTGCAATAAATACTAAAATATAGTATGAAATACATCAATTTTTTAAAAACTGGGGTAGCCTGGTAATTGTTGCCGTTATTATATATATATATATATATATATATATATATATATATATATATTAACGAAAAACATTAAAATGTGAGGGGGTTGTAAATTTAATTCCACAAGAGTGATTTAAAAAAGAAAAATGTGTTCACTCACAGACTCTCCAGTAACTGCAAGGAGCGAAAGAAATTCTATTTCTGTCTGCACAGGCTATAAGTTCTGGCAGCCCTATCAGTACTATAAGAACGACCCAAGCTGTCCTGGATTCAGCGATCGGCCAACACTTGTCGGACAATTCAGCGTGTGCCTCCGCGTACGAGGACAGTTGGTTTTCTGTCTTGCACACTGCTCGCTCATCATATCACCTACAGGTCTTGGAGGCTATTTGCCTGAATATCCATCAACCTAGCCTGTGCAGACAGGCAGAAAGCGCATTTCTTTCGCTCCTTGCAGTTACTGGAGAGTCTGTGAGTGAAACATTTTTCTTTTTTAAATCACTCTTGTGGAATGAAATTTATATATATATATACTATAGTCATCCGCAGACAGATCTGTTTCGCTGTATTACAGCTCATCAGTACGGCTTAGACTCCGTTCGCTTCCTAACCCAGGATTGAAACCCGACCGAGTCGGCGGCAGTCGCGAATCTACCCCTAGGCCACGAGCGTCCGGCAGAAGAAGGCAGCTATTTTAGCGGGTATAAACACGTCCAATAGCTAGGGTGCTCCAATTCATTATCGAATGAGCGATGCGTATATGCCGGGGTAGCTACTGTTATATATATATATATATATATATATATATATGTGTGTGTGTGTGTGTGTGTGTGTGTGTGTGTGTGTGTGTGTGTGTGTGTAAAAATAAACTCAGTTATAAGTGGAAGAATGAAAAACATGGGTAAATAACGATGACAAGAGGTGAATTGTTTTCTCGCCAACACGTTTCGACATTATTCTTCTCTTTGCTTTGGTAAAGCTCATCATAGGATGAAAGGCGTAGGTGAGAAAAATATACTTTTCCTCTTGTTTCCTTTATTTTACCGGCGTTGCTAGGTTTTTTTTAATGGTTATTTTGAACTGCTAACTTTGAGTGCTTATTCAAAAAGCTGCAGTATAAAGTTGCGATCAAGCGTAAGTTGAAAAATACGGTGTAAGTATTGATTTTTGTTGTATTTTTGAATTGGGATTCATGCTTTGTCAATTTTGCCAATAAACTGGAAAGATATATGTACACCTGGTAAATGAGGGCGGACGTTACAGGAGCCTGTAGTGATGAAGTTTAGACGCATAAGAATTAGATTTATTGTTCTTGCAACATCCGACGGGTTATCACTTGTAGAAAACGTAAAATTCTTATGGTACATGATAATGTAAAAGTTCCAAAAAAGACCCAATCTTTCTTGGAATACAGCTAAACGTTTCGGAGAAATCAACGGTCACTAAAAGCATTATGTTTCATTAATCTTTAACGCACATTCTGTGTCAATTGAAATTTATATTCGCATCACTTGATTTTGGTTGAGTTTGAGTGAAGCGTCTGGTATAAATACATAAAAGTGCGCATAGAAACACCCGAAATTATGTTTGTCGTTGATTTTTGACAAATCCTCTATATTGATTAGAAATATTTTTGTGTACATCAAAGGTTCGATCCTTGATCTACAAGTTAGCAGATTTGATTGAATTAACATGAGGTGTCTCGGAGAAGAAAAGTTCGTAAATTTGAAACGTTTCGGTGAATTTTCTATGTCTGTAGCAAGACTGGAAGTTTTAAGCACTATGCAATCATCAGACGCATGTTACGAACTCCACCAAAATCTACTAATAAAAACTACAAACGTCTGTCTTCAATTTCGCGAACGATTATTGCCCTATCAGTGAACGAAACTTATATAGAATCAAACAAACAGAAAAAATAATATATTATATTATATTATTTCAAAATGGCTGCCTGTAGACTAAAAGAATAATCCAGGTTTTTGCACTGTTATGCCTGCGTATGAATTAGTGGAGGCTGTGTGATTTAGTTGGTGTTAGGACGAATAAAACATATTCCAAGGGAATTAACTTTTTCCTGTTCCCAAACAGAGTACCTCCCTTTTTACCCCTGAAAGTGGGTACAAATGAGTCACGTGATCAACACATCCAGACATGATGGACGGCACATTCAGACGTAGGATGCATGAGGGAACAGACTTGGAATATGGCCGTTAATGGTTAAAGAATGCATGTATGTTCTTTCTGTCTTAATGGTTGTGACACACAACCCGATAACATTTTTTTTTAATCGTGACACCCCCCAAGCAAGGCATTCCAGTGCGATTGGGTCTGGGAAATGTCAGAAGGAGGGTGGTAGACGACTTAGGATGTACATAGGGAGAGAGTTGGAGAGAGTGGGAGTGTTAGGAGGTGTACCGCATGTACATATTTTGTAATGTTTCTCCATGTAAAATAAATGTACCTTCCAGTCAACCGTGAGTAGACATCTACTTTTCTTTCGTTGCATACATTTTCACCACGTGCTGCACACACACACACACACACACACACACACACACACACACACACACACACACATATACATATATTCGTCCACGGACCATGAATCATACTATAAGTTAAGGCATTTTAGTTATGAGACAAAAACCCCGTTCATAACAGGTTGCATACTACTACTCTAAAGATCTATGCTCATCTTGGAAATAAAATTAAAGAAACAACATTATATATCGAGACGACTGAACCCATGACAAACAGATAGACTAAGAAAAATCCTGATAAATGATTTTAAAGATCAAAATCTAAATATCCCTACCACCGATAATCTTCCAAATCATCCTTCCTTGATATTGGTTTTGATCTAAATAAAGGCAAGTCCAAACCACATACCAAATATTCATAAATCCAAACATACGTCAACAAAAAAATCTAACAACAACCATATAATTCTAGAGAACTTACATAAACTAATACAATTTAGATTATCTATTAACTTTAGTAACAAAAAAGTTTGACAACAAAACATTAAACATATAGTCAGTCAGTTAATTGCCATACATGAGACACGTTTTGGGTGATCATGTCTCGAAAGAGACATGACTAACTGGGCATTCGATTATCTCTCAGTAGGTTGGCATTGCTTTCTGCGGTAGACTGGTTTCCAGCCAAGACTATAGAACCCAATTTGGCCTATTATTGAACCCATAAATGGAGGGAAGGGATTGACTAATCAATAATTAATACAGAAAAAAGCACTACTCTCGTAAAATATTTCTGGCAATAAAAAAATTCAATTATTATGTTGTGTATATAGGATACCAATCCTATATAATCCATCAAACAATTAAAACATACAAAATAAATTGCACATCCGCAAAAGTGGATCCAAACAGCTAAAAGCTTTTTTTTTTTCACAAGTCAGTGTGAAAAGTGATACTCTGGATCATGATTGGTTGACAAATCGAGAAATTCAAAATACGTAAGCAAAACGGCTTTATTTTTATAGCTAAAGAAAAAACCGTTCTGGGATACTCCCACCTGAACAGAATTCAATATTTAAGGAGGTCCCCTGACCAGTCGCAGTCAGTCAGATGGGAGCGGTTAGCTGAGGAGCACATGGCAATGTAACGAAAGAAAATTCATAAAGGCGACTCGGACGCAGGAAACGTCCCAGTTTTATTCGACCTCACTGCCAATTTTCTTTTCATCTTTTTCACTTCACGCCAATCCGGACGCAGGGTACGTCATTCATTCCCCTTAGACTCCGACACGGTTGAACCGATTTTATTGAACATTTACACAGTTATACTATAAGCATCTGCTAGTGTTCTTAGATAGGTTTTGTGTCGAGGTACCCCCGATAAATATCAAAAATCGATAATCGAAAATATTGGGTTACGGAAGTAGTGGTCCGATTTTAATCTAATTTGATACACTCATAGTCAAAGACATAAGATTGATATTCAGAAGTTTCAAGGTTACCGTTCTTACAATAGTGCAGAAAATCGATATATATATATATATATATATATATATATATATATATATATATATATATATATATAAGGCAAGACTATTTGGACGTTGACACGAAATACTGAAAAGCAATTTTTGCTTCCAGTTAAAGCGAAACCGTAGACTGAAAGAAAAATGAATGGATGTAAATCAAATTTCGATTTCCTGATATCGATATCAAATAAGTTTTTTTCGTCGTAAACTGAATTTTGAAGGTTAAATAAGTCCTCTGAGTAAATGGTATCATGGATGAGACTAAGAACTACAATTATACCTACTTAGAGCCAAACCCGAAGCAAAAACTAAAATGAAAGGTTTGAAAACAATAGAGAATACAGACAGATAAACAGACACACACACAAACATCTTGCCTTTCACATATATATATATATATATATATATATATATATATATATATATTATCGATTTTCTGCACTATTGCAAGAACTGCAACCTTGAAACTTCTAAACATATCGTTTCTTATGTCTTTGTCTATGAGTGTATCAAATTTGATTTAAATCAGACCACTCCTTCTATAACCCGATTTTTTCGATTATCGATTTTCAATATTTATCGGGGGTACCCCGACACAAAACCTAGTTAAGAATACTCGCAGACGCTTATAATATAACTGTGTAAATTTACAAGAAAATCGGTTCAGCCGTTTCGGAGTCTATAGGTAACGGACACACACACACACACACACAAATTTCCATTTATAAATAAGTTTAAATAGATTAGAATTATAATAGGATACCTAAATAGCAAAGTTGGCAAAAAGAAAGAAGTAGAAACGGTTGGCAATTTTGAAATGGCAAACGGCAATTAACATGGAGACAAGTGTGTTCAGTGGTATACAGGTGGTGACCGTATAATAACCAACACCTGATTTTCAATAACATCTAAGACGATCATGAATATGGAAAAGCACAGGGGATAAAACGAAAAACCAAATTGATTATGAAATTATGGACAAAAGATTCAGGAACGCAGTTCTCCCCTGCAGAACCTATTCAAGTGCCGACTGCAGAAGCGACCATCTCCTAGTTACTTTTTGCTCTCATTTTCCTCCTGTGGAATTTCCTTCCGTCTACTTTATTCCATGAAAAGTATTTTAATGTAAAAATCAGTTGCCGTCTTTTATCTTCTTGACTCACATCCTTTCCCTGAAACCTTCGTATCATGTTCTTCTTTACACGCCACTCCACTCTCATGCAACCCTCATCACACCTGTATTCACGTCCTCTTTTCCCTCGTTCTCTTACTTCACTGTAACTTGATCCTATTTCTCATCATTCACATCTGTAAAACCTGTGGACCAATAGAAGTTCTGCCTTGCTTGGGATAAAATGACTAAAAGAAAAAAACTGTTATAGTGGAACATCCTGCCATCCCTGAGAAAAGAATGCTCTAGACTATAAAGGACGGTGACAAACGATAAGAGAGATCGAACGTCTTAGGCAAAGGCATTCTCTATTTGATAGTTTATTCCGCTCCTACTCATTGATTGCTTATCTTTATCTTATTGTTAATATTGCAGTAGTACAATAAATCCGTTATATCGTATTCCTATGTCGAGTACCATTCTTCCACTAATCTTTACACTGATATTCCTTTCCGGGATATATAAAAAACTAAGGATGAAACTCCGGAGATTGAAAAAGCCGAACACAACCCCAAAATTGTACTACAAAAAACTCATGAATGGCCTCAACCAGCGATAATTATGTACAGATAGCGTGAAAAGAAAAATACGAAAAAGAAATTGGAAAAGAAAACTAAAAATGGGAAGAATTTAGAGAAGCTCAGCAAATGACATCATCTCAAAAAAAACGGACGTAGAAGAAGATAAAATAAGTATATCATCAATTAAATTTTTAACATAATGCAAAGGAGACATGAAACAATGTCAAGGCATGGAACGGAATACAAGAAACTACAGAAAGAAATAAGCATCAAATAGCGATAGGCTAAAGAAAAATGGCTCAACGACAAATTCTGCAGAAATATAGAGACTGAGAACGACAAATAAAGGAGACATATTTTTTATAATCATATCGCCCCAAGCAAGGCATTTTACTGCCACTGGTGCACAGGGGGTTACATAGGAGGAAAGTTATAAGAAAGAGTGACAGGTTATAGAGGGTGTCAGGAAGTGGGTAAGAGATGGATGAAAATACTGATGAGAGTGGAGTGGACGGAAAAAGGAGCATGAGAGAGAGGATGCAGGTTAGTGACTTAGAAGATGACTAGTGACTTTACATTTAAATTCTTGGAGTCTGTCGCTGTCAGGGAAGAAAGTAAATGGAAGGGAATTCCACAAGCGGGAAGTGCGAGAAAAGAAGCTGTAGGAGTAGAAGTTGCGTTTACATTTTATTGGTTTCACAGTAAAAAGTTGGGACCTAGTTGTTAATCTTGTGGCTCGAGTAAATTCATGTATCGGGGGTACCAATAAGCTAAGTTCTTCGGAGCAGAAACTGTTGAAGTATTTGTAGAAGAGACACAGGGAACCCACATTGCGCTGGTGAGAATGTGACTGTATCTGAGCTGCCAGGTCGAGCTCAACTACATTACAGATTCTCCGATGGATTTTGTCAAGGATACCTAGGTTGATAGCAGGAGACCCGACCAGATATGGCAGCAATATTCAATGCATGGGCGGAGAGTAGATTTATATATGCGTAACAATTATGGGAATTATAAGGACAGAAGATATGGTCAGCATCAGGATGTATAAAATCCAAGTAAAAATACTCAAGAAACGGAACGTATATATTGAAGATATGTGAACTCCACCGAACAATCAACTTGATGAGCGGCAAAAACAAAACTCATCAACCGGATTCTGATAAACTGAGCGCATAGCTGAATTAACCAAGGGATAGGACAAGAACAGAGCGGATTTGTTAAAAACATCGAAACAAAGAACGCGATATTCATGCTTATGATGCTATCAGAAAGAGCAATACAAAAGTAGAAGGAGGTGTTCTTGTGTTTTATATATTATGCAAAGCCGTACGACAAAGTATGATACATAAATTTGTCAGAGATGCTCGACCACCACGACATATCCGGAAAAGATATTAGAGTTATCAAAAACTTATACTGGCAGTGGACCGGCTTCATATGAACAGGAAATAAATTAAGCCCATATGCGAAAATAGAAATCGGAGAAATAAAATAAAATAAAATAGTACTGTTATCTGATATCTGTGCTCTTAATTAGATAATATGAAGGAGAGACTCGAATCAGCAAAAATAATTTTCTATGTAAGACAATGGTGTGACTTCTCACCAGATCTATTCCATCTGTACAGTGGAACAATAAAATAGTTTTGTTAAATGATATCTGTCCTCTTTAATTGGCTAAGATGAAGAAGAGACTTGAATCAGCAGAAATAAGTTTCTATGTAAGACAACGATGTGACTTTTCACCGGATCTATTCAACCTGTACAGTGGAACAATAAAATTGTACTGTTATGACATATCTGTCCTCTTAATTGGCTAAGATTTAGGAAAGACTAGTAAAATAGTTCTGTTATGTGATATCTGTCCACTTAATTGGCTAAGATGAAAGAGAGACTTGAATCAGCAGAAATACGTTTCTATGTAAGACATGGATTTGTCTTCTCACCGGGTCTATTCAACCTGTACGGTGTAACAATTTTGAAAGGGTTCTAAGTCCTCCTAGGAGTCATTATGCCGGCCACAATTTGAACAATATAAGATACGTAGATGGTATAGTACTGATAGCTGTCACAGAAAGAAAAATACAGGACATGTGACAGAAGATGGTAGGTTTAACAGTGGGATCCGAAGGCGGATTGGCCTTGGCAAGGATGCATTTCAAAAGCTAAGCAGAGTATTGCGAGACAAGAAATTTTTTGTTCGTGATAAAGCCCCCACTGTTCATCTCAGTCTTTTCGACAGTCTACAAAGGAGAATCAGTAATGTGATAGGTACCGACTTGGCAGCTCGAACTCCAGCCACTTTCTCACCAACGGGGTGTGGCTTCCCTCTGTCTAATCTATAAATATTTTCATGGCTTCTACTCCGACGAACTTAAGTCACTGGTGCCCCTGCCACGAAAGTTTACTCGTGAAACAAGACTGGCAACTGGGTCTCACCCATTCACAGTTAGATCAACCAAATGCAGACGACAATTCTAATCTGACGGCTTTTTTCTTGCCCTTCCCGTCTATAGAACTCTCTTACATATTGTTGCTTTCCTGACGGCTACAACCTCCAGGATTTAAATGCAGTTTCTTAACCATTTGATTCCAGTTTTTTCTACATCACTCTGTGTATCTTTTTCTTTCTCTCTACCTTTGCAACTATCATCACACCTGTATTTCTATCCTTCTCTTGTTCCCTTCTCTGACACCACCTGTAACTGGTTCGTCTTTTTCTTTGCTCTCCTGCTATCTAATCTTTTTTCTATTATGTGGTCCCCTGCGCATCAGTGGTATTACCGCCTTGATTGGGGTGAATCGAATAAAATAAAATAAAATAGTACTGTTATGTGATATCTGTCCTCTTTATAGGCTAAGATGAAGAAGAGACTTGGATCAGCAGAAATATGTTTCTACAAAAAGATACTGAATATATTTTTGACCGAACATGTGAGCAATGACGAGGTTTTGAGGAGGATGCAAACGAAAAAAAATTTATAGTTGACATCAGGAAGAGAGAGCTGAGGTTTCTGCGACACGTAATGAGGATGGATGCTTGGAGAACCTGATACTCACAGATTGAATAGAGGAAAGAGAGAAAGGGGAATACAGTGCATGACATGGTTGATGGGCTTGAGCAGGTGGATGCAGTAACTTAGTTTGGATGAGATACCAAGAGAAAAAGCATTAAACACGATCATGGATACGGGCAAGTGGAAATCTGTTGGGGATTCCGGGTGAGAAACAAAACAAAATAATGACCAAAACAAATATAGAGATAGAAAAGTAGGTTATATTGAACGTAATATTCAAACTGGAATGCAGGTAAGTAAATCCAGGAATACTATTAGTAAGAAATAAAATTATACATGTCTTGGAGTGAAGTCGTTGGAAACAGTATATCCATGTTTATTATTCTAGCTGAGTGTAGCTCAGAGCTAGTCTGACTTCTGATGCAGTAGTCTCTGAGTAAGTTTGGTACCTCTCGGTAACTTACGTATCAGTTCCCGTATCTCCGATAACTTGCACGGATCTCTACGATTACTCTCTACTCTATGACAGCAATTGCTTTTCTCTCTATATGTATTCTCAGTCGAGTCTATTATCATATACAAAGGGAAGGTTCCGCTACAAATTCCATGATCACCTACGTCCTGAAAAGACTCAGCACATAAATAAGAAGATGTGGGTACAGGAATTCAGTTCATAGAACCAAACAACACAATTAATTGCGTAAATAGTGATGGGTTGTGCAAAATCGTCTGAACTTTTTGCACAGAGGCCTTTTGCACATCGTTCCACTATGGCTCTAAACGAACATGCACAGGTTTTAACTTCAGAATTGTCATTCCCACTGAATGCTATAAGCACCAATGTGACCTGCTATTTAGCCATAGCTGGTGGGAGAAAGAAAAGATTGATTCCTCCAAGGAAGATGGAAGTGATCTTAATTGTAAGTCGGACTCACCTCTCAGATTACTCAATATGCGCTGCGATACATTACTTGATAAGATAAAGAATAGGCGTTCTCTCTGTCTACATATATATGCCCTCTCTCTCTGTCTCCCGCTCTCTCTCTCACTCTCTCTCTCTCTCTCTCTATATATATATATATTAGTCATCCACATACAAGCCTGTTTTGCTGTATCGCAGCTTATCAGTGTGATCGCGATCGAAACTCGACCAATTTGGTGTCAGTATGAGTCGCTACCCCCTAATCCATACGCGCATCGAATCACTGAATAAAAAATTTTAACGTGTTCTATATAAGCACTGTATACACATGACAGTCACCGAAAGAATCGAATTCATTCCTAAGAGTAATGCATATATCACAGTGGTGGAAACTGTTTTTAAAATTTTCTTCTCTAGAGAGCTCGTAATGAGAGCATAATATATATATATATATATATATATATATATATATATATATATATGAATGAAAAAAGTTACAATACATTTAATTACACAGGAAATTTTCACAGATTCCGTTTTTGCAAAATAATAATAATAATAATAAATAAATAAATAAATAAATAAAACGAAAAATATCGATAACCTCAAGCAATTTATTGGAGATGCATCTGCACATTTAAACAATCGGAACAAATTATGTCGTGACATTTGCCGAAAATTTCTCTCACGTTTTAGGAAATGCATCGAGACAGGTGGCTTGCAATTCTAACAGAATCAGTAATTAATTTACTATTGTTTACCCCAGAATTTTATCGTTATTAACCAAAATTAAGCGGAATCATTTATAAATTTTTGATTAATTGTAGACATGTCTTAACTGTTATTGGAAGTACCTGTATAAACTTTTTATTGGCATGCATATACATATATATATATATATATATATATATATATATATATAAAATCTAAGCACGACCAATAAACCTACCTGGTTTTCACCCTACGGTTCTTCAGGGTTAACTGGCCAGTTTACCCTGAAGAACCATAGGGTGAAACCTAGGTAGGTTTATTGGTCGTGCTTAGATTTTCTGTCTTTGTTGCTTCTTTCGTATTGTGTGATTTAGTGTTACGGTTTTCGTCTTGCGGTTTTTTTATTTCTTACGAGTACTTGACTTTTTGTTCATGTATTCGTTTGTTTCTTTTTTTTACTTCCCCTTCTTTTCCTTTTGAGTTTGTCCTCGGTGGGTTGTTCAAAACGATTTAAATTATAGCTTAATTAATACTAGTTTTGGCAGAGTTAGTTCTGTTACTATTAGTTCGGTTACTATTAGTATTATAATTACTATAGTTAATAAGATTATATATATATATAATTATGTATTAATTGAAGATTGCGACATGGAAATTTCTTTGTTTCGAGATAAGTTCTCTTCATATATATATATATATATATATATATATATATATATAGTTAGTCGTTCCCGTATAAGCCTGTTATGCTGTATCACAGCTCATTAGTGTGGCTAGATATCCTGTTCTGCAACATTAATTTTAAAAATTGGCCATCTTCAGGCGATTTGATCACATTAAGATACCAAAAGGTTGAATACTAGATTGCGGAAATAACTAAATTCCAAATAGAAAATATTAAGAAATTCTCAAATATAAGTGTATTGAACAATTCTAATACATCTGCGTGCTAGTCTAATCTAATTATGACCCAAAACAAACTATATATATATATATATATATATATATATATATATATATATATATATATATATATATACTTCATCTTTAAACGAGTTATTTCGCTACCTTGGTTTCCACGATTAGTGTTTTCTTCAGGCAATTTTTTAAAATATATTTTGTTTGTTCCCGGATTTTTCAACTATTCATTCTACTGTTTCAAAATGGAGAAATTTTCCCCGGATTATTCCTTGAAAAATATTCCTTACCGGAACATTCACTCTTTTCTCTTTCACCTTACCAAAAAAATTGAAAACTTCGTGAGGAGACTTCAATGGAAGGCCCACTTTTTTCTTCACTCTACGGACTCTTCATATTGTTTCCACGGAATCTTTTAACCTGAAGACACAGCGTACACCTCCTGTATGCAAATTTCTGAACTCTTTCGAGAAGGACTTTTGGACCTAATCCACAAAATTAAATTTTGTGTGGCTTCAAATGAATTCCAGAACTTGTTAATGTCAGATATTAGAAACTTAAAAAACTCTAAGCACCTGTGGGTAAAATCCGACAAATCTAATAACATTTATAAATGTGATCCTTCAAATTACCTAAGTATTCTTACAAATAACATAACTAATAATTACAAAGTAGACAGAAGAAACCTAACATTATCTGAAATTAATATAGATACAGCTAAATTCGCCAACGAATTAAATATTAGTGGCAAAATTGGCAAAGTTTCTACTAAAGAAGCTTACGTTTAATTTAAGGACCACACACCAAACTTCCAAAACAAATTACAAACTAGACTGATTAATCCTACAAAAAAAACTTAGGCATAATTTCTAGGGAGATTCTAAAAAACCTAATAGAGAAGTTGCTATCGAACGTACAACCAAACCTTTGGAAAAGTTCTTCGGATAATACACTGGTTTGACAACATCAAAACAAAATCTAAGTCCACCTTCCTTAAATTCGATATTGTCGACTTCTATTCTTCTATATCAAAGGACCTTCTTGAAAGTTGCTTAATGTTTGCTAAAATTACGTGGACATTTCAGATAAGGACTATAAGATTATCCTAGCGGCCAGAAAATCCAATCTCACCTTTAATAATTCCACATGGACGAAAGGGCCAAAGGAAAGTTTGATGTCCCGATGAGAGCGTATGAATCAGCCCAGGTAGCAGATCTTGTAGGTATCTACATTTTAGATGTTCTAAGTAGGCTTTTAGACCCAAAACAATTAAGCCTATATCGGAATGATGGATTAATATTTATCCCTAATTCCAATGGGCCCTATACAAATAGAATACACAAAAAATAATTACAGCCCTAAATTACCTCGGTTTTAAGGTTGAAGTTACTTCCAATCTTAAAATTGTACACTATCTAGACATCATAAAACATTTGCACTGGTCTACTCTTTTTTTGACCAGAAACTAAATAATTAGAAACTAATAATTAAATAATTAAAGCAATATATATAATATAATTAAGCAATATATATATATATATATATATATATATATATATATATATATATATATATATATATACTAACAGTATAGCCCGGCGTTGCTCGGGTGTAATAAAAGCTTTAAAACTAATCCAGCCTAAAGCATATATGTGTGAAGTTTGGTGAGAATCGGATAAAAATTGTGGATTTGTATAAAGGACATACAGACAGATAAACAAACATACACACAAACATCTTGCCTTTTATATATATATATTATCGATTTTCTTCACTATTATAAGAACTGCAATCTTGAAACTTCTGAATATCGTTTCTTATGTCTTTGTCTATGAGTGTATCAAATTTGATTAAAATCGGACCACTCCTTCTATGACCCGATTTTTTCGATTATCGATATTCATCAGGGGTACGCTTATAGTAAAACTGTGTAAATTTTCAAGAAAATCGGTCTAGCCGTTTAGGAATCTATAGGTAACGGATACACACACACACCCACACACACACACACAAATTTATAAATAAGTTTATATATATATATAATATTTTGAGGGCACTTCCATAGGATGATTTGTTAATAATGAATGCAGATAGAAAAATGAATCCTGTTATTAACCTTTTTAAGTATAATTAAAAAAAAATGTTATTCCTGATTTCGAGTATTTAACCCCTGGCTATATGAACAAAAATATTTATGGTCACAGAGACTAATTTACAACTGGGACAGTAAAAATCTTGAGTATTTTGGTCCATTGTGATTGTATGTTTTCTTTTTTTTCTTCTTTTTTTGATTTACACAATTTTTCAACCAGCAGCAGTATGACTCTGGCGATTGGTTAGCGAAACTTTTACTTGAACCATTTACCTCAAGCAATCAATCATGGCTGACTTTTGTTGTGGTGACCAATTTGAAGCGCAGTTTCTTCCATTCAGCGTGTAAAGCAAATAACTATTCAGGAAAAGAAAAACGCATCAATCTTACGAGAGGGACTTTTTCGCAATATCTCAGGATGTTTTTTTGTTTTTTTAGACAGAACCGGAGATTTATGGAAAATGCTGTGCTTTCTTGCGAAAATACTGAAGACAATGGTAAATAAAAAATTAAGCCGCTTCAAGGGATTAAACTATCGAAGAGGTTTGAGCTAATCGATAGCGAATCGAACAATGCGAAAACAAAAAGATGTACACGGGTTAATATTGTTGAAGGTAAAACATGACAAAGAAGTGTGAAGGACCATGATCCTCTAAAAATCATGACACAAAAAATTCTTAAAAAAAAATAATTAAGTAACTAAAATTAACCGAAAACAAATTATTCAAGAAAATTGATTGAATTTTTTTTTTAAATTATATAATTCAGCTATGAAATGAGGCATCGAAAGTTTGGATTTTAATGAATACAAAACAAAACGTTTTTAAACGTTTTAAAGAATGTTTTTTAACTTTCATAAGCATGGTAGATGCTAAGCTCCAGGAGAGTGGCTCATTGCGCCTTCTCTGACAAACGTTTTCATCTGTCCTGACGTGTACATATAATATTAAACCAATTGGTTGGGATTAATCTAGGAAAGTTGAACCTTGGTATTATGCGAGACAATTTTCTTGCTGGAATCTATCGTACATATTTATAAGTCTATCACTTGACCTTGCTTTGGATATTGCTACCGTTTACATTCTGGTGCTTCTTTGTGGTGCAGGGTTGTGCGTTGTGGTGCAGTGGATATCGGCTCGGAACGAGAAATCGGGGAGCCGAGTTCGAATTCCAGTTGAATCTATTGCATTCACTTACGCACAAATACCCTTGGGAAAGGTATTAATCTGTCTCTTCCCTCCAGTTATGGCTTAAAAGAAAGGACTTATTTGGTTCTTGGCTGGCAACCAGTCTATCACAGAAACCAATGACAAACTACTGCGGAATAATCTTCTTCTCAGCCGGGGATGTCTCTTTCGAGACATGATCGCCATAAGCGTGTCTCACGTATGGCACTTAATTGACTGGCTAAATATAATAGTTGAAAACATGATAAAGTTTTCTACTGGACAAAAAGTGGGGGACCGGTTTTCAGTTCTTATGAACTAATGAAATGATCCCTCACTAATTACTACTTAATAATATAATATATCATTTCCTCCTCCAGTAACGAGTCAAATAACAGGACATATTGGGCTCTATAGCCTTGTCTGACAACCAGTCTTCCGCAGGAAGTAATGGCAATCTACAGCGTGATAATCTTCTGCTCAGTCAGTCATGTCTCTTTCTAGACATGATCGCCCAAAGCGTGTATCATGTATGTCACTTAACTGACTGACTGAATATAATAGTTGGAAACATTATTAAAATTATTACTAGACATAAAGTGGGGTATTATCTCCCACTAATTATACTTAATATAATAATGTAATAAAATTTATCTCTTCTCCTTCCAGCTATGAGTTAAATGGCAGGACAGATTGGGTTTTATAGCCATGGCTGGCAACCCTTCTACAGCAGAAAAAAATGGCAACCTACTGCGGGATAATCTTCTGCCCAGTCAGTCATGCTTCTTTAGAGACATGATCGCCCAGGCGTGTATCACGTATGACACTTAACTGACTGAATGAATATAATAGTTGGAATAATAATTAAGGCTTCTACTGGTCATAATGTGGGTAATCTGTTTTGTATTTTTATGAAGTAATAAACTGATCCCCCACTAATTATACTTAATATAATAATGTTATATAATTTATCTCTTCTGTCTTCAGCTATGTGTTAAATGGTAGGACAGATTGGGTTCTATAGCTATGGCTGGCAACCAGTCTACCGCAGACAGTATTGAAAATCTACTGCGGGATAATTTTTATCCAAGTCAGTCATGTCTCTTTCGAGATATGATCGCCCAAATGTTTATCACGTATGACGATTAACTGAGTGACTGATAAAATCTAAATACGTATCTGCAATGTGGTTGGTCCTATCTTGGCTTTAGTCATCTTCCCACTTGTTGTATCATAGCTTTACTCTATCGTGTCTATAAATAATTTCTTGGTAATTGTTCTGATGCACATTTGTCTATGGTGCCTTGGTTTTATTAATTTGAGCACAGTACTGAATTCACGGTAATATTTCATCATTTTAAAATGGAAAGATGTAACCATAAGTTCTATATTAAAAGTTTGTTCCATTGCAACTCCGTTCGTGCAACTCTCTTCCGGTTTCTTACTTCCTGTCAAGTTTGATCTTCAAAGATTCAAGTGTAATGTCACTCATTATCTTCAGTCTTCTTAATTCCTGTTTTCTTATTGTTCTCTCTCGATAATAGTGTTTCCTTCATTGTCTCGAATACTCGGTAATCCTCTTTTGTCATAGTCGCTTTATTGTTTTGCTTGAGGTGAAATTATTAAAAATATTTTTTTCAATAAAACTTGGAAATATGATTCATAATAGAGAGGATATGTGAGACATTCGAAGCAGTAAAAAATAATTAACATTTACAAATCGTCTAATGTCAGATCACTTAATTAATTTTTCTCAACGTTTATATCATTGTATACAGTGCTTTCTTTGAAATGAGTGGTAAATATGTTCATTTTTCTCCCAACTTGTCAATTTTCTTAACATTTCGTAGGATCAATATGTATGAGGTTCTGCGTAAATTTGCTCAGTATCGTATTGCATATATATATATATTGTGGTCCAAAGATAGGTTATAGTAAATAATTAATTTTGAGATAACATTCACAATTATATTTACTAATTCAGTTATGACATTGACAATTATATTTTGTTGTGTAAAATAATACAAAAGCGCTTAAATCTGATCAACGCAGATTGTTATGTTATTCTTGAAATCACCAACACTTCTCGGTTTTTGACTATAATCAAACGCCGTTGTATTAATAGAACTCCTACACAAAACTGTCTATCCACCTTTGAACGACCCGATACTGGCGTGAGTTTACATTGTATAAAACACGCTAAAGACCGAGCGCCCATCGCTCAGAAGTAGAAGCGTCGAATGATGTCAATTCGGTGGGGTTTTAATCCTGGCTAAAAGCAATCAGATGTCTATCTGTACTGATGTAGGAAAACTGGATTGCATGCGGATGACAATATATATATACATAATATTTCCAATCCGAAAAAGAGAAAGAATGTAGGTAAAATCCCAAAAACCAGATCCTATTAATATTAATTTTATTAATGTTAAAAATGATCTCGGCTGAGAGCTCGTTGTAAATATTATTATGTATTTAGAGAGCCAAAAATGTATATTGTATTACATAAATTTCGATTTTTCTACATTTGTTGCACAGCTATTCCATCGAGACTTTTTTCTCTACTTCAGCAATGATCAAAAACGTTATGGTTGCTGGAAAAGCGAGAATTTTATCGCTGAAGTAGCTATACAACGAATGTAGAATTCGAAATTTATTTAATATAATATTTTCTCTCTCTCTCTCTTTATATATATATATATATATATATATATATATATGTATAAAGTAAATAACTAACCTAGAGAGCCAACTTAACTAACAAGGTTACACTAATTTCGTGAAAGCTTGGTAGGTGTGTTGGCTCACTAGGTTAGTTATTTACTTTGTTAGTTCTACTTGCGTATTGAGCGCTTTTTGTCGTAGGTTACTCATCTCGGGGTTTTTTCTTTGGGCTACGTACTTTGACTTATCTTCAAGTGCTTAGCTCTTTCTTCTTTTATTAATATTTTTTCCTTCCGCGTATGTACTCGGAGGGTTTTTCGAAACGCGTATAACGACAAATTAACGTATATATATATATATATATATATATATATATATATATATATATATATATATAAACTTACTTATAAATGGAACTTTGTCTGTGTGTGTGTGTTGCTCTGTGTGTGTGTATCTGTTACGTATAGACTCCAAAACGGCTGAATCGATTTTCTTGAAAATTTACACAGTTGTACCATAAGCGCCTGGGAGTGTTCATGGTTTGGTTTTGTCTTGAGGTACCCCCGACAAATATCGAAAATCGATAATCGAAAAAATCGGATCGGGTTATAGAAGGAGTGGTCCAATTTTAATCAAATTTGATACACCCATAGACAAAGACATAAGAAACGATATTCAGAAGTTTCAAGGTTGCGGTTCTTACAACAGTTCAGAAAATCGATAATATATATATATATATATATATATATATATATATATATATAAAGGGCAACATGTTTGTGTGTGTGTCTGTTTATCTGCCTGTATGTCTGTATTTTTTCAGCACTTTTATTTTAATTTTTGCTTCGGGTTTGGCTCTATGTTGGTATAATTGTAATTCTCATTCTCAGCCATGATACCATTTACTGAGAGGACTTATTTATCCCTCACAATTCAGTTTACAACGAAAAAAACTTATTTAATATCGATACCAGGAAATCAAAATTTGGCTTACATCCATTCATTTTTCTTTCAGTGTACGGTTTCGCTCTAACTGGAAGCAACAATAACTTTTTAGTCTTTCGTGCCAACGTCCAAAGAGCCTGAGTTCCAGTACAATGGATTAGTTTTAAAGCTTTCCTTAGACGCGAGCAACGCCGGGCTATACTGCTAGTATATATATATATATATATATATATATATATATATATATATATATATCTGTGTGCGATTACTATTAATGAAAGTACATTACACAGGTAATTATTTATAAAATGTGCTCAATATGAAAGTAGACAATAGATATATTATTATTATGTCATTTTTCATCATATTTCGATTTCTGCTTTGGTCTCACTACCAACCAAGTCTGCGGGGAGACCTAAGGCAGGTAGTGGCGTGTTGTTATGACTCCATTTCATGATTTTCTATCTTCCCTATCACCCCCAGCATTACATAGATAACGTTTTCCTTAGTTTGTGGGCTGTACTTAATAAGACAATTTTTTGTATATCTCTTAAGCTGGGGTTTCCAGGGATTCTTTCAATGTGTTGTTTTGTTCCATTTTTTATCATTCCAAGTGCACCTACTATCACTGGCACAACTCTTGTTTTCAATTTCCACATTTTTTCTATTTCAATTTCCAGGTCTTTATATTTTGACAGTTTTTCAAATTCCTTGATTGCTATGTTACAATCCGCTGGACAAGCCATATCAATTAATAGACAAGTTTTCTCCTTCTGGTTTTTAACAATAATGTCTGGCCTGTTTGCTTCAATTTTTCTGTTTGTGTAGATGGTGTAATCCCATAGAATGGTTACATCTTCTATTTCTGTAACCGGTGCTGGATGATGTTCATACCAGTGTTTGTTTACAGCTTTTCCATAATGTTTGCACATTGCCCAATGTAAATATTGCCCAACTCTATCGTGGCGATTTTTATATTCGTTTGGGGCAAGCACAGAACAGCCTGAGATTAGGTGGTCTATTGTTTCTTGGTGTTTATCACAAAACCTGCATTTTGGATCTATATTATTATGCATAATATTTGCCTGAAAGTTTCTCGTGAAAAGACTTTGGTCTTGTGCTGCAAGTATAAATCCTTCAGTTTCAGACTTTAATCCAGATGCACGTAACCATCGATGAGTATTAACTTTGTCAACATTGGATTTATTGGCACGTACTGGATATTGGCCATGCAGAGGTTTGTCTTGCCAGCGCTGTTTCATCTTTTCAAGAGCTTTATCTTTGGCTTTCATTTTCATATTTTTTGCCGCAATAGTTGGTTCTTGGCTACTGTTTTGCTTTTCTAGAGAATCTACTAACTGTAAATCTTGTTTGTATTTACTGCCTTCTTTTATTATTGAATATTTTTTCTTTCTTTCTTCATGTTGCCTTACTAATTGTATCATCCAATCCTTTGTTGTTTCTATGTATGTTAGTAAGCCAATAGTTGTTGTCTTGTATGACAATTCCAGCTGAATAAGACCCCTTCCACCTTCTTTACGGGGTATGTATAGACGGTCTACATCAGCCTTTGGATGATGCATCTTATGCTTAGAAAGAAGCTTTCTTTTTTTAGCATCCATTCGCCTGATGTCGTTTAGAGTCCAGTTTAAGATGTTATAGCTATATTGGACAACTGGGATTGCAAAGGCTATTAATGGCCATAACTCTATTCTGTGAGTTTAATTCAGTTTTTAATATCATTCGTAGCCTTCTATAGTACTCTTTACGCACTATTTCTTTCATTTTTTTATGGTGAATGTTTTCGCTCTCATTTACACCTAGGTATTTATAAGCTTCTTCTGGTTTCAATTCTTTTATTGTTACAGCAGTGTCTAGGCTAATTGAGGATGTTTCTTGTAATGATCCACGTAAAACTGTAGCTTTAGCACATTTATTCAAATTAAATTTCATTCCAATGTCTTCGCTGATGCATTTTACAGTTTGCAGAAGACCTTCCAGCTCATTATCATTCTTAGCATATAACTTTAAGTCATCCATGTAAAATAGATGGCTTATTTTCTTTTGTCCTATTTTATAACCACATTCTGTCCTATTAAGTTGACTGGTTAATGCTATTAATGATATGCAGAATAGTAAGGGAGATAAAGAATCACCTTGAAATATACCTCTTTTGATGTTTATTTCATCAGACTTATAGGTTCCATTTATATGATTGAGGTAAAGGGTTGTTTTCCATATAGACATGCACTGTTTGATGAAATTGATGATTACGGGCGATATCTTGTATATATTTAAAGTCTTTAAAATCCAGTCATGTTGCACACTATCGAATGCCTTTCGGTAGTCTATCCAGGCAGTACTAAGATTTTTCTTTGTATTGTAGCAGTTTTCCAGGATCATTTTGTTAATTAGCAATTGGTCTTTACAACCGTAACAGCCACGTTTGCACCCTTTTTGTTCAAGCGGTATTAAGGGAGGAGGGAATCCCACTGTCACCAGATCGGTAGAGTTTCGATCCCGGCTGAAAGCAAATAGAAGTCTAGCCACACTGATCCAGCTGTAATACAGCGAGACAGGCGGGAAAGATAGATAGATAGATAGATAGATAGATAGATAGATAGATAGATAGATAGATAGATAGATAGATAGATAGATTAAAATTTAAACTAAGATAAAGACATTCATCAAATGAGATGAATAAAGTTTGGTGGAGTGTTATTACATTTTAAAAGAATTAAATGTGTGAACTCATGCATAAAATGTATCAAAGAAGACTAAACAGGTCGCAAATAAGACAGAAGCATTGAATATAAAAAGCGAAGAATTGGAAAAAATATTAAAACATAAATCATAATAATAATAATAATAATAATAATAATAATAATAATATAGGAAATAAAAATAGAAAATTCTTTAAGGGATTTTGCTTATACGAAAGATTAACCCAACATAAAGAAACAACATGAGTGAAGTCTGAGAAATATTAGTACAAGATAAAAGATGACAAAATATCAGTTAAATTAGTTAAATTTTAAGGTATATGATTAAAAACTGGTACATCTTATAGATAAAAGCTGATAACAAATATACTGAATAATTTTGCATACGTTAAAGAATATGAAAAATTCTGTGGTGGCAAAATTAGTCATTTCATTACTTTGGTTCAATAACATTTTCTTTAATTATGTAATTATATGAATATTTTTTTCTTGTAACCAAAATAAACATATTCCATGAAATGATTTACATGTTCTAGCCTTTAATGTTATCCATTTAACTGTAGGAGTTTTATCAGCATCCTTCAATTTCCAATTGTATTTAGAGATAGAGATATAATTGAAAGATAGGTTATGCTGATAAAAAACCTGTCTGAAAACTCTTCTTAGTACTTCACACACATTATTTGGTAAAATTAATATTTTCAGTGGTGGCGGTAGTAGCTTGGTATGCTATGGAATTTGTTAGGCATTTATTTCGCAGGGGACACATGTCCAGGTTATATCTGCTGCATGAATAATGTTATTATCATTATTTATAATAAGTAAGTTATGACTAATATCATTATATTGTTTTATGATTTTATGATTGTGTTTTTTAATATAATATCAAGATTACCAGCGCAGAAGTTTCAGTGTATTTTTATTAAGAATCTTTCTTAAGTGGGTATTAATTGGGAACGTGTTATGTTGCCCTCCTACGAAAAATGGACTCGTCCTCTTGTTGCATACCGCGAGGTTGTAAAAAATACCAGATTGGGAAACTGGGCCTCTCTTAAGCCGTGGTAGGCAACCCATCTAGTGATGGTGTCACGATAAAAACACCCTTGATAGCTCTAGCGAATCATCAAGTATTCAGCTACTGACAAGATTTTGAATCTCGGCCGAGGCCACAGAATGATGTTGATGATTATTATTATATATACATTAAATGCGTGACTTCCGGAGAAGAGTTACGAGCAGTTACGAATAGTCAAGTATTGGAGTTAAGAAGAGCAGTTAACGACAGCTACTAGTCAGGTAGCGTAATAATACCATCTTTTTTCTGTATGACTATTTATTAACACTACCTTTGGATATCTTGTTTCTTGTTATACAAATACACTGTTTCGAACCTACCTTCTCGTTCCGCGTTTTACTTTCCGGCACAAAACGGTCACTACATCATTGTGGTGAAGTTTCAACACAATTCGACAATAAAATGCCGACGGAAGATCCACAACAGAAGTTGTTTTTCTGTAGTAGGTGAAAGTAATTTCTACATAAATTGGTGCAAAGAATTTAGTTAAATTGTACCATTTTTTTTTTGTCTATTTCAATTATGTTGGTTTTAAAAATATTTTGTTTATTATTTTCGTGGGGTAGCATATGAGATTTGTGAAAAAATTTTATATGTATTGTGAAGGTCAACAGAAAAGTGTTTTTAGATGTTTTGCAATAGAACTTGTATCTGACAAATAAAACGTAAGATGCGCTGATAATGGTCGCCAAACCAACATTTGTTCTTGCTTTTTTTGTCAGAGATACAAAATGACATTTAAAATGATGTTCAATGTAGTTTTTTTTAACAAAACACTAGTTGATAAGGTAGTATTATTTCGTATGATTAAGTTATATATATATATATATATATATATATATATATATATATATATATATATATATTCCTATATATATTTATATATATATTTATATACATATATAGAGTACTGTGAGGGTGCAAATGTATTACGACAATAACTATTTTATCTTTTATGCGGCATATTGACAGAAAATAAACAATTTAATTAAATTAAATGTATTTCTTTTACTTAACAAATGCTTAACAAGAAAGAAATACTTTTTACAAAATTAATTTAATATTAAGAATAATAGCCTTTTACTTTGAAATAACAAAATAATTGCGGCAATTTACCAATCGCACTTAGTATATATATACCCGTGCAAAATTATTAGGACAAGAAGTTTTTTATCTTTTAGATAGGTGAGTAAGCGTTTGGTATTATATCACGATTATAAATTTTGTTTATTATGCAAACACGGAAAGAAAACTACAAGACCTCTTACAGAAGGAAGCTGTGGAGAGTGACAAAAAAGAATTACAAATAAACTTTAAGAAAACTGTATGCATGGGCATTAGCAAAAAGAGCGACCCAAAATTCCACATACAGTCAGGGAATACCAGAATCAATCTAGTACAAAAATTTAATTACCTAAGAAGTGTTCTAACAAGAGATGGAAAGTGCGACAAAGAGATCTGAAAGCGAATTGGCATGGTAAATGACGGGTTCCAGAAGCTGTGTAAAGTACCAAGACACGGGAAAATTTCACTAGAAACAAAAAAGGGAGTGCTAGATTGGTATGTGATGTCAGTTCTCAATACGGCAGTGAATGCTGGACAATATTATTGAAAATGAGGAAAAACTTGAAGCAGCGGAAATATGGTTGTACAGAAAGATGCTGCGGATATCATGGACCGAGCATGTAAGCAACGATGAGGTGTTGGAAAGAGTGGAAACGAAAAGAAAATTAATAGTGAACATCAGAAAGAGACAACTGAAGTTCCTGGGATATGCAATGAGGAAGGAGGGCTTGGAGAACCTGAGACTGACAAGCAAAATAGAAAGAAAAAGAGACAGAGGAAGGCAGCGGATAACATATTTGAAGGGCCTGATCAGGTGGATGATGGAACGGGGGTTGCGAGGTGTAACAGGAGAAAACATACAAAGGGCCACAAGGTATAGGGAGACGTGAAGAACCATGACCGCCTACGTCCTGAAAGGACAGGGCATATAGAAGAAGAAGAAGAAGAAGAAGAGGAAGAGTTATTAACTAAATCAAGGGTAACGTCTAAAAATCCAATATGTTTATGTTGGTTTGTACAATTACTTTAAAATTGAAGTACTTCATAATACTATGTACGAATTCTGACTACTATAGAAAAGATTAGGTTAAACATAATTCTATTTATTTAGAGTATTATGCCAGATTTTTTTCGTTGCCATATGTAAACATCCACTTTCTTTTAAGGGTGAGTCATAAACTTTTAAGGTGTGATTAAAGGTAGATTCGTTAAAAGAACTGTCAAGATACCAGAAGTTAATTGATCGTGGGATCTGCTTGATTATTACTGGGAGGTATATATGGAAGTTCTCTTGCAAATAAAAAATGAACCAGAATGACGTGATTCTATGCTCCATAATGAACATATAAATTAATTACTCACATAATATTTATCTGGTTTTAATGAATCCCATATACCATAGTATATCATAATTAATTATTTCTAATTTTAACCTAAACATTCCAGCACATTTAAGAGATGAAAGAGTACAAAATTAAATTAAAAAAATTAAATCCAATCTGTTGTTCAAAATTATTTTCTACTCATTTGAATAATATATGTTTCTTGTAGGTATCTTACCCGGACAACAAAAGTGTCATGTTTTGACATTCAGCTACAGGACCGAAATTTTCAACTCCATATTCTCACTTTTGATTGAACAATATTGACACACCTACAATCATATTCCTTCCTCCAACTTCCTCCAACCAGTCCTCTTTAATATTCTGAATAATCATGCATTCATCTTATATTTTCTAAAATAAATCTTTTGTCACCATTTATTTTTAAAATGCCACCTGAAAAAAGGCAATATTGTTCTGAAACATGAATTTTTGTGTACTGATATAATGCTTTTATAAGTTATTGTAATAACAAAATTACATATATATATATATATACGTTCCTATATCATAGTAGAAATAAAGTATTGATAGTTTTAGTGCAAAGAAATTAGCACATTAACTGTGCAGGTTCATGCTGACGACAAAGTTCGTGAGGGGACCGTTATGAAGCTGTTTCACATTAGGGCTTTTTTTGAGATCTCAGTCAAAGTGACAAATGCTTTTGACTAAATATATATATATATATATATATATATATATATATATATATATATATATATATGTATATATATATATAGTCATCAGCAGACAGATCTGTTTCGCTGTATCACAGCTAATCAGTACCCAAATTCATTTCCGAATAGGCGATGCATAAATGTGTGCGTGTGTGTTAGTGTGTGTGTGTGTGTGTGTGTGTGTGTATGTGTGTGTGTGTGTGAGAATACATTTTTTGTCTTGTGTTGCATAACCTTAATAAATTGCACAGATTTTTTTAATGATTTTATGGTTTATTTTATCTAATTCAAGTTTTGTTCGGCTTAAAAGTCGGTAAGAGTGGTTACTGGAAAAGTCATCCTTATGGTTCTTTATATTTAAAAATGATTGCTCACCTGTTAATATTTAAACATTGACACTTACACCCAATTCTGTTGGCATGCGTTTCACCTCCTTATTTCTATTCCTAATATAGAATTCTCGTACCTTTTTATATGATTATATATATTATATATATTTTATTATATATTTTATGTCAACAGGTTGCGAAATAAAAGGCCCGAGATAATGCATTGATGTAAACCTTTCAAAAACATTTTTAGAAACATACAAACTCGGAGGAAAATGCTTACAATTTTTTATTTATTTTAAAATTCCGGTGATGCGTTCTGAAAGATTACTGTCATGTGCTTACAAAAAATAGGAAAAACAATAATTGCAAAACGACTACAGGTACCGAAAGGTCGAAACCATGTTTATATAATCAGCTGTATTCCCAATGAAACTATTTGAAAATTCTATAAGTGTTGCGCACTTTTTATACAGTTATAATTTGGTTCAATTTCAATATGGCCAACAACTTGTTAATAATTAAACATATATAGACTATAGTCATCCGCAGACAGTTCTGTTTCGCTGTATTACAGCTCATCAGTACGGCTTAAACACCGTTCGCTTCCTAACCCAGGACTGAAACCCGAGCGAATCGGCGTCAGTCGGCGATTTTACCCAGAGGCCACGAGCGTCCGGCAGAGGAGGGCAGGCTTTTTACCGCGTATAAACACGGCCAATAGCTAGAGTATATATATATATATATATATATATATATATATATATATATATATATATATATAATTTTAAGCGATCTAGGTTCCTACCATGTGTGTCTTCAGGCGATTTGCAATAGCTGTGTTTACCCTTTTTTTAAGTTATTGCAAGACAGAAAAAAATCAAGTGTTATATATATATACTTACTTAATTTTTAGTAATAATAACATTAGACCAGTACACAGTTTTCTTAATAAGTGTTTATTACGATACAATTATATTGTAGCACTTTCGAATATTTTCTGTAAACGAATTATATTGTAGAACCTTTAAATAATTCTTTTGTAAACGAATTATTACTCGACCTAGGTTTCTACCATTTAGAATCTTCAGGCGATTTGTGACAATAATCGCATAAACGTGTAGCACGTATGAGACTTACCTGACTGAATATTAGTTGTCAGCACATTCTGGTTATGAACCTTAATGATCTTCGCCAGATTGCGCATAATACTATAACTAATTTTTATTATAGTCTTGGTCAAATTTCTAATTCTTTACCTACCTATTTATTAATTGAAATACGGTTTTACATCAAGTATACTTATATTTTACATAGCTATCTGCTTGCGAGATTGATAGATAAACTGAGTTAGTTTAGTCAAAATACACTCGGGCGATGATACGCGCGATAACCCACTTTCAATACCTGTAGGTATTGTCTCAATTATCTGTTCTTATAAGATAATTGTTTGCTGTCACATTTTCAACTTGAGAACAGGTGTATCTTGCAAAATCACACAGAATGCGTTTGATTAAAATGAGCCGTTTTTATCATCATTGTACGCCAGTAATTTGTCCATCATCATAATTAGC
Organism: Ascarosepion bandense; assembly: GCA_037127315.1. Classification (NCBI taxonomy): domain Eukaryota; kingdom Metazoa; phylum Mollusca; class Cephalopoda; order Sepiida; family Sepiidae; genus Ascarosepion; species Ascarosepion bandense. Next base: position 1,542,618 of record JBBBDQ010000970.1, read on the forward strand.
AGAGCATCCTGCCTGTCTCTCTGCATATCTGTAAAGGACGCCGAAGAGCTCTTCATTAAAGCGTAGCGCGTCTTGGTCAAGTAGTGTAGGCTGGGCTGATCAATGTACATCTAAAGCAAATTTCCTCCGACTTAAAGTCTCGCTTTGGTCACTGACACGTTGATTAATCAATATGTACAGCCACCAGTAATTTAGAAAAAAACATTTTTATAAGGACAAATAAGTAGGAAAAAAAACTGAAGATATTTAATGGATCTAAGGAGCATTTGCTTAATGTCAGATTCTCGTAAAAAATAGTTTTCATCAATGATGTCTGTTTTAAAAAATTATTTTTTACCTTTTCTTTGTCTTTTATGAGCTATGTCCTTTAAGGACGTAGGCGATCATGGCTTTCCACATCTCCCTGTTCCTGGTGGCTCTTAGCACGCTTTCTCCTGTTACACCACCCAAACCCCACTCTGCCAACACCATAAATCTATAATATAAATGTATAGAAAGTAGCATGGTCAAGTTTATATATTGATTATAATATGGAATTGATCCCCCATTTTATATCCATATTATAATTTCTTATAAACAGTTGATATATATATTCTTCTTTTATGTGTCATGTCCTTTCAGGACGCAGACGATCATGGCTTTCCACATATCCCTGTCATTGGTGGCTGTTAGCACGTTTTCTCCTGTTGCACCATGCAACTTTCGTTCCATCACCCACCTGATCAGGCCCTTCAAATATTTTATCCGCTTCTTTCCACTGTCGCTTTTTCCCTCTATCTGGCCTGTTAGTATCAGGCTCCCCAAGACCTCCTTCCTAATTGCATGTCCCAGGAACTTTAGTTGCTTTTCCTGATGCTCAGTATTAATTTCCTTTTCGTCTCCATCCTTTCCAAAACCTCATCATTGCTCACATGCTCGGCCCATGATATTTGCAGCATCCTTCTGTAGAACCACGTTTCAGCTGCTTCAAGTTTTTCCTTCATTTTCGAAGATATTGTCTAACATTCACTGCTATATCGAAGAACCGACATCATAAAGCAATCCAGTACTCTCTCCTTTGTTTTACACGAAATTTTCCTGTTTCTTAATACTTTACTTAACTTCATGAACGCGTTCTTCTCCATGACAATTCGCCTTCGGATCTCAGTGTCCCAGTTTCCGTCTTCTGTTAGAACACTTCCTAGGTATTTAAATTTCTGTACCTGCTTGATTTTAGTATTTCCCAACTGTATTTGATCATTTTGAGTGACTCTTTTTGCTGATGACCATGCATTCGGTTTTCTTGCAGTTTATTTATTGTCCTTTCTTGTCACTCTTCTGTTACCTTCTGTAGAAGGTCTTGTAGTTTTCATTCTGTGTCTGCTATCAGCACTGTATCATCTGCGTAGCTTTTTTTCTTTCATAGATAAGTAAAAGAATTAATTCTTAGCAACTCATTTCCCTTCTCCATCATTTAATCAACATATTTTTTCAGGTTCGGGAATTTTCTGTTTATTGCATTCGAAGCAATGTAATCGGCTTTTTAAGAGCTTATTACAAAACTTCTAATAATTCCACAACAAAATCTGAGCTGGGAACCTTTATAACAAACTAATAAACAAAGACACATGTAGATGTACACATATATATTAGGAGAAGAAGCTTAAAAAATAGGTATATCCACTTTTAAAACTTGTTTCTTTTTAGATTTACACGTTAGTGTTACTTATGTCATCCAGGATTAGATTTGAACAAAGAAATTTAATCCTGAAATGCTACTGGAAGTATGAAAGGCTGTATCAAAGAGAATTTCATTCACATCCACTCATGCGGATTACAATATCACGAATCAGGAATAAGTTTGAAGCTGATGGCACTATACACGTTGTACACATGTACCTTCTAGAAGGACACGTATAGCAACAAGCCGTATGATTTAAGAAAGAGTGAGAGAAATTTTTCACAGAAGTCCAAGAAATGTCGATTGCTGCGTTTAATACCACTGCACCACATTGTCAGCATTGCCGCGATGATAACAGATTTCCGTCTGAAATCAGGCGATGACCAAATCTTAAAAGCAACGATTTATAATAAAAACGTCTTATTTAAATTAGATATAGTTGGTTCCATTTGCTTGGATTAATTCTTGAAAAAGCCTCAAAATATGCACACATTTTTTAGATATCCTATATATATATATATATATATATATATATATTTTTTTTTTTAGATATTCTACAATATCATGGGTAATATGTATTTCGCAACCGGGAAAAAAACGCTCGTCAGACCCAAGCGATACAGCAGTTAATAATAACATATAATATATTATTAACTGCTCACTTCGTACACTCAAAGTCATTCTTGGCGTAAAATAATAAATTCACACAAAATGAAATATTTCTAGGACAGATAATTGAGACTGAACCTGCAGAAAATACACTTAGGACGTTTTTAAGATGCTTTTCCTTGTATGTTAAGTTACTTGAAACTAAAATAAAACGTTTCAAGTTTTTTATTGACATTATTATATCCTGGTAGTTCACAGTAAAATTAGACATGTTTGGTCGATTTTGAGCCAAGAAAAATCGTCCGTACAGAGAAAACCTAAAGTGATAGGGTAAAACGAACTTGCTTTTCAGAAATGCCGTGAAGAAATAGCCCAGAAACATGAATCCATTGCCAAACAACATTTGGGTAAGAAAATGTTGACTCGAGCTAGATATATATAGAAAACCAGCAAGCCAGACTCTACGCAGTTCTTATCAAGAGCCTGGTATATATACTTAGCATATCTGCAGTAGACTTGGTCAAGCGGAAATCATACTCTTTGTCAGAGAAGAGACTGTTGTCTGTGAGATGTTGAACCAATTTGGCACTGATAAAATCGGTACGAGGCTGATAGATCAATAATTCTAGGAGTCCTTGGGTTTTCCATAATTCTTAGATATAGAACTCACAGATGCGGACATCCAGCAGACAGAAAAGCAAGAAGCAGAGAGGCAGTAGGTAAGAGTTTGGGGAGGACAAAGGAGAGTTCAGGGAAGCATTCCTTCCGAACAATGATTGGGATTCCGTCGACTCCGCTCGCTTTATAGAGCTTTAATGTAGATTTGTGATTATACCATCGGTATTTAAATGTTTTCTCAATAGACCCTAAGCATATTTTTCTTTTTCCATCTGTATCCCGCATTTATCCTTTGTAAATAATTCCTTCAGCCCCTGAAGTGGGTATTTATTTTGATTCTGCCGTTATATTTTTCATTAACACTATTATACTACTCGTCATGTTTTAAATTTCTGGCGTTTTGCATTTTTATGTAAATGTGTAAATTTCTTGTACAGCGTTATTTTAATTTATTTGCATTTATATTGAATATTTTATGTATTCCTAGTTTTAGGGAAATGTTTTTTAATTAATTTGAAAATATTTGCGCTATTTTGGATTTTCTTCTAAATTTAGAAGTGTGTTGAACTAAATAATGATTCGATGCATGGTATGATTCTGTCATTTGCTTGTTTATCTGAGGTTTATATGAAAATTTGTTTTATGGTCACTTTCATTTAAGGCCCTTTCACAATCTTTTTCTTCTTTTATCGAAGATTGTTTTATAAGAGGAAATTTAGATAACACTATTCTTTTAGTGATCTGTTTCATTATGCTAGCAAGAAGGTTAGATCCAGTGGTCATATACATTAAACTTGTACTTGGTTTTATATACAGGGAGGCACTGATAGCATATAAATTTAATCTAAGCGTATTTATAAATGAAACTTTGTCTCTCTCTCTCTCTCTCTCTCTGTGTGTGTGTGTGTGTGTGTGTGTGTGTGTGTGTGTGTGTGTGTCCTTTACCTATACAATCCGGAACGGCTGAACCGATGTTCTTGAAAATTTACGCAGTTATACTATAAGCCTCTGCGAGTGTTCTTAGCTAGGGTTTGTGTCGAGGTAATCGAAAAATCGGATTATAGAATGAGTGGTCTGATATTAATCAAATTTGATACAGTCATAGACAAAGACATAAGAAACGATATTCAGAAGTTTCAAGGTTGCGGTTCTTAAAATAGTGTCGAAAATCGATAATGTATATATATATAAAAGGCAAGATGTTTGTGTTTGTGTCTGTTTATCTGCCTGTATGTCTGTATTTTTTTTCAGCCCTTTTATTTTAGTTTTTGCTTCGGGTTTGGCTTTAAGTAGGTATAATTGTAGTTCTTAGTCTCAGCCATGATACCATTTACTCAGAGGATTATTTAGCTATCAAAATTCAGTTTACGACGAAAAAAACTTATTTGATATCGACCAGGAAATCAAAATTTGACTTATATCCATTCATTTTTCTTTCATTCTACAGTTTCGCTTTAACTGTAAACAACTATTGCTTTTTAGTCAGTCGTGCCAATGTCTAAAGAGTCTGAGCTGCAGGACCATGGATTAGTTTTAAAACTTTCATTACACCCGAGCCACGCCGGGCTATATTGCTAGATATTGTAGCAACTTTTTATTCATTTTGACTTTTATTTTAACCTCGATGTTCTTGAAGATTCTGAAAAGCATTTTTATTATTTTTCCTTCGCTCTTTTGTTGTCCGGCGATATCATAAACCCGTCATTCCTGTGTTATTCTTGCTTGTATATGTTGATTATTTCACTGATTTTATATAAAGTCCTATTAGTTCTGAAATTTCGGCTCCATCAAAAGAATTTTGCGGTACATAAAATGTGTACTTTTTAAAAAATATTTCATCCATTCTTCGCCATTTTGAAATAGTATGAATTTGCGTCATATTTTTATATACTTCCATGGTATATTTATAAACTGTTTTATATGCACATATTTGTTAAATATTACTTGGCTTGTTTTATTTAATTATATTTTTGTTGGGTTAATAAATCGGTACGAT
>JBBBDQ010000970.1:1550000-1565000 GCA_037127315.1 Ascarosepion bandense
ACAAAACTCCTTTACACCGTTGGTGATAACAATCGCTGGATGACGGTCAGATGACACTTGTTGCTCATGTTCATCTTTACTTGGCGGGAAGTTACTTCCTTTGAAAGTAACCCTCTTCACGTCGTTGGTTTTTATATGTATATTTTATAAAGCCATGTTTATACCTGGGAATGGAAGTGGAGTGCTATCCTTTTTGCTTTCTCCACTGTGATATATCGAGACACCACCTCTATTCAGCTAACCGTTGATTCCTACAGAGTACCTCCGCCATTTTTGTAGTCATTTTTTTCTGCTTCTTCTTTTTATATACATACCTCTGTCGAATATGTAGGTTCTACTTCTCTAGTTGTAATGAGTGTATTTATTTAATGGATGATCAGGGAGTTCAGCTTCAATTTTGAAGGTGTCTACTGATCCGTGTGAAATTTACCAATTGGGAATTTCATTTAATCTTTCTTTCAGTGTTCAAAGCTGAATGGTAAAAAAAAAAAATACTGAAGAGCAGAAACTTCAACTAAGTTAATGGTTATGATGAAATGGTTCTGTTCGTTCTGGACAGCACACTATGGACAAAGTTTTTAGCACCTCAGTTTTAAGAGATGTGCACAGAGTATCGTGTTCCCCAGTATCAAGTGCTTGTTGATTAACCAAGAGCCTTGACGTTATTAATAGAAATGTCCTGTAGATCATTTTAGGCATATTGGGATGTCTACTATAGTGTGCTAAAATTAATGAGAATTGCACGGCATTATGAAGGGATATTTATTCTACTCTTAATATATGAGAGTCTTTTGTAATCGATAATGTTTTAAAGTAGGGTGATATTACAGCATCTCGTATGTTTTCCATCTGTTTTGCTGTACATTGTTACCAATATCACAAATAACAGAAAAATTGCGGGAGCGCCAATATTGAGGCCAGGAAGAGGGCAAACAAACGGAAACCAATTCCTAAATAGGAAACAACTGATGAGCCTCTATGCTTGTTTGATAAAATTGGGAGGAGTGTAAACCGGGTGACGGAGTCTATCAACTCCAATTTTAACAATATATAGTAATAAAGAAATTTACTAAGTATTAGTATAGCAGTAACAAAAACCAATAAATAAATGCTATGTTAAATCAAATATTAGCAAACAAGCGAGTTCAGATAACAAACTAACCTCTTCCAAGTGAACGAGAGCATTTTTTTAAATCGTATAAAAATCACTTTCTTTTGCTCGGCTTCATTTAAATTTCACAACCTTCGGCTCTGATACTCTAAAAGTAACTGCGATCAGCTCTGAATGTTTATTCATGGAGGGGGAAGGGACAGCAAAATAAAAAGGAGTGAATGACACAGTCAAAGAGATGTAACTTCTTCCCCGAGAATAAAGATTAACGTTTTTTTTTTTGATACATTAAGACAAACAGCAGATTATTATTAAAGACAGCTTTAAAAATCGAAATTTTAAATCAAGATTTCAAATTCCATAACAAAATGGAAGTAACGATTCTTTTTGTTTGCATAGATCTAAGCCATTCATCTTTAAGAAATTTTGGTCTGAAGAGCCTTTTCTCCCCGAAATAAATATTACCAATGGATTTATAAAGGCATCCATTTTATTTTCATTAGAATACTTTGTTCAATTATAAATCGGGTTCTCACCGGATTACGATCCACTGTGGAATTAACCTTGCAAACTATATATATATATATATATATATATAATATATATATATATATATATATATATATATATATATAGTATATCGAGGCAGCAAGTAATTTTCTAAACATATGTTGGTAAATATAAAAGACAATGAATGTCTATTATGTTTAATCATGAGCCGTTCTAAACGTCGTATTTTTGCTTTAATTTCAGTTGAAAATAAAGACAAAAATTCTCCAACATTTGGATAAATATTCATTAGTTTTCTTCTAAGCTTTCGGCTCACATGAGCCATCTTCAGAGAGGTTGTTTAGACTGAAAAATTATAACATCCACCATCACCGAAGATTTTATTTTGTGTTGACATAAAACTCCGCTTGGCAACGGCAATAGTTACCAAAAATAATAAACGCAGTTCTTTAGTTTGCGATGCTTTTTTTATGATGTCACACCGCGGGATAGCACGAAATGACAACAAAACCATGTAGTCAAATGCAATGTAATATGTTATTTACTGTTTTAAAGTTGATTTCATTGAGTGTTGGTTGTTTCGATTTGATGTACATGGCCTCCAATATCTGGAGGTTACTCTTACTGTGTGTATGAGTAAGGATCACCGTATTGTTGACCAAAATCTGTCTGATATTACCTACATGTTTATGTTTTTCAGAGAAATGTTGTTTAATGTTTTTCTGATCAGAAAGATGACATGTACGTCTACGGGAGAACGTGGTTGTAGTAAAACCAATATTTGTACTAGGTTTTTGATTAGTATCAGAGATGCAATCTCTGAATGGGCATGTAAATTGGTACACTACATTGGTTTTTTGTAAAGAATTTAGTTTAGTGCTTGTGTGGTTATTATAGACTATGAGGTCAATTGTTTTAAACTTTTTATAATATATAAATATATTATATATATATATATATATATATATATATATATATATATATATATAAAATATTTTTTTTCAAAGTTCAAAGCTGTTGTATGATCATTTCAACATGATATCCCTAAGAGAGATTTCACATATCATCAGCAACTAACACACCTTCAAAATGAAATAAAACGATAGAGATAATAATAATAGAATGACATGTGAAATCTCTCCTAGGGATTTCATGTTGAAATGATCTTACAACAGCTTTGAACTTTGAAAAAAATATATTTTATTTTATATTAGCTCTGTAATTTTAATTACATTGAGCTCTCCACTTGTATCATTTTTTAATATTAAAATTTTAATATTAATTATGATCAGGTTTTTGGGAATTACCTTCCTACCTTTCCGTTTGGATTAAAGTTATTTAAATAGATATATATATATATAACAGGCAATGAATGTCTATTATGTTTAATCATGAGCCGTTCTAAACATCGTAAACATTGGCTTTAATTTCAGGTGAAAATAAATTCTCCAACATTTGGATCTTTTTTTATTATGCTAGTTTGAAGCTTTTGGATCACATGAGCAATCTTCAGAGAAGTCACAGGGACGTTAACATAAAGACTTCCACTATAAAAAATGATTTTATCGTGTGTTGACATAAGTCATTACTAAGAAACGATAACAGTCACCGAACAGCAGACGCAGTTCGTAAACATGTAATGCGGTTCTATGACGTTACACCGCGTGAGAGACCGAAATATTTTCAGAACCATATGTTTAAATGCAAGGTAATATGTTATGACCAGATTGAAATGTGATTTTATTAAGTGTGCGTCGTTTTGATTTAATGTCGATGGCCTCCAATATCTGAAGGTTCTTTTTACTGTATGTATGATATTTTCAACCATATCACGTTGATGTATTGATTCTCGATTCCCGTATAACTAGTGAAGTTAAGCAACGTCGAAATTGGTCAGTACCTAGAAGGGTAACTGCATTAGAATGTCTTGTCCTGTGAGTTTAGTCATGTGGGTTATTTAAAGTGTAACTTTTCAAGGTCGGAAATATGAGCTTCTGTTCTATTGAACTCTGATTACTTACATCCACTTATACTCAAATACTCTTTGCGGGGTTATAAATCTACCTCTACTCTGTTCAGCTACTGTATGAAGTTTAGTATAATTTGATATATTTGTAAGTTTTTGCTTTACTAGATGAATGTTGTATAATTTGTTTTTTGTGTTTTGTTTCATTGCTTTGTTTCAAGTGGTTTATGTTTTGTTGGTGGTGAATTGCTTTTTATATTGTTGATTCTTTTTTGGCGTGCTTGTTTATATATCTGGTAAATTGCTTCTTGCACACTTATTTACAAGCTTAACCAAAGGGATAAGCTTTAGCTTAAATTATTTAACCGAGTTTATTGATAATTACTTATGAAAATAAACGGAAAATGATTAAATGGAAATATTGCAATTGAATATTATATCTATATTCATGTGATTATGTCTGAGGGCATGCGTATATGCAGGCGTGTAAGGGTGTGTATGTATGAATGTGGCTGTGTGAAACGTGTTCACTGTTTCCAGAATCCAGTTTCCAATTGCATATTCTGTTTTGTGCTATCAAAAAAGGTTTTTAGAAACTTTGCTCAAACATACAAAATGCACACATACACACATACACACACATATATATTTTGCTGCTTGTTCTTTTATCATTTTCCAGATATTAGAAAAAGTTACTTGATATCCTCTTGGAAAATTATGAAAAAAGACTCAACAGGTTTCCCTTTTAAACACAGAATATTTTTGCCAAGCTTACAAATTGTTATCATTATTGTTATTACTCTTTGTATTGCTATTTCCATAGAAAACATTTATTTCATCGAATTACAATCAATTCTTCTTTAATATTCTGACAAAGATTATTCAAATTTCAAGCTATTCAAAAAACATTTTCTTGATATCATTTGTAAAAAATTAAAGAAAACACTCAACAGGTTTTCCTTTTAAAAACAAAATGTGTTTGCCAGGCTTAAAAATTGTTATCATTATTGTTATTAAACTTTTTGTTTGTATTTCTATAGAAAGCATTTATTTCATCAAATTACGATCTTTAATATTCTAACAAAGATTATTTAAATTTCAATCTGTTTAAAAACCCTTAGTAAAAACTGAAATCTATTAAACATGAGGCGTACTTAAATCGAAGAAAAATTAGCTAAAAATATGTAAATAAACACATGCTGTATTATAAGGACTGACATTTACTGGATGTTATACTTGTAGTTCTCTTTCTATGTAGGGATAAAAAAGAATTAGGAAGAAAGAAACAAAACAATGCACCATTGTATTACGTGTATAAAAAAGCAAATCAAGGAATCACATAAATATTTCATCTTAACTTTAGTTACTTTTCGTTTGAATTATTAACAGCAACGATATAGGAGCAATTCTTAAATATAAACGCTCAAGGTAAGACACTAATTCGATTTGGTACTTTTTCTTCTCGGGAAGATTATCTTAGCGAGGTAATCGCTATTGCTGTTTTACGATATAACAAACTCAATATTTTATTTAATATTGACAAGATTTAGGATAGCTTCGTATGATTAGAATATGTTTTCTGTGTAAGAAATTACTTTGTAGATCAGGTTTCATTGACGCAACTTAGTAAAAAGGATTTTGCTGACAGTCCGATATATTGCTGGTATATATATATATATATATATATATGTTTTTCGCTAAAGATATTTTTCCTTCAAAAATGTATTGCTCGTAACATTTTGTTTCTTAAAAAATGTACTGTTGTTAAAATTTTTTTGATATTTTCTATGAATTGCTGGAATTTTTTAATAAAATATTTTATATTTACATTTTCCTTGATGTTTTTTTATTATCCCAGTTCATGGGTTAAGTATTTGCCCATAGCTGAGACCCTAACAGTGTCAAGATGGACCTGGGAATAACAGCGATTAAAAGGTGGATCTAATCTCTTTTAAACTACCCGAGGCGTTACTGCCTGTTTCAGTTTATCGGCTTATCCAAGAAACGAATGTAGATTTTCGCCATTGCCAGGACGCTAAGATACAAGAGCTTTACAAAGAGCAGATAATCAAATCTAAACTTATTTATAAATGGAACTTTGTCTGTGTGTGTGTTCGTTACCTATAGACTCCGAAATGGCTGAACCGATTTTCTTGAAAATTTACACAGTTGAACTATAAGCGTCTGTGAGTGTCTTTAGCTTGGTTTTGCGTCGAGGTACTCCCGATAAATATGGAAAATCGATAATCGAAAAAATCGGGTTATAGAAGGAGTGGTCCTATTTTAATCAAATTTAATACAATCATACACAAAGACATAAGAAACGTTATTCAGAAGTTTCAAGGTTGTAGTTCTTACAATAGTGAAAAAAATCGATAATATATATATATATATATATATATATATATATATATATATATATATATAAAAGGCAAGATGTTTGTGTGTGTGTCTGTTTATCTGTCTGTATGTCCTTTATACAAATCCACAATTTTTCTCCAATTCTTACCAAACTTCACACAAATATTCTTTAGGCTGAGTCTGAGCTCCAGGACCATGGATTAGTTTTAACACTTCCATTACACCCGAACAACGCCGGACTACACTGATAGTTTAATCATATAATCATTATTACAGAATATATCGATCGTTCGGCGACAACAATGAATTCGAGCTCTATGAACAATACTTTCGGACATGGACTGCCATTATTTCTTCGGCAGTTGCAACTATTTTTACGCGGATCATTTTTGCTATTATTTGGGTAACGGATGTTGTTTACGAGGTCCATTGTGTTATTTTATTTAATGTGGGTGAATGGTAAAAATGTTTATGAATTAAGTTAAGGAATAATTTATGAATGTTAGTTTGGACGTTGCGACTGAAGGGTCGGTTAAACCAAATAATGTTACGATTATGTGATACCTGCTTATTTTTACCTACCCTGTTTTTAACGAAGTATTCTAAAGTCAATGACCTCACCCTGAAGAAAGAATACGCTAACAGCGTTGAAAACTGATACGAAAAACAAATTCGAAAAGGACACTCGAAATGGAACTCGCTAAATGAAGCGATAGTGACATCAGCAAACAACATTGTCCGAAAGAAAAATAGACACACTAGAAAAAAAGGAGTGAAGACTGAAGAGGTTATTGACATGATGCAAAAGAGACGGAAAATGATGCCAAGACATAGAATGGAATACAGGAAACAACACAAGAGGGATGGCTCAACGACAAACAAGTTGAGATAGAGACATGAAGCAGGAATAATAGAGCAGACATGCATAAAGAAATAAGACAACTGACAGGAAAAAGACCCTGCTTCTCAGCAGGATGTATAAAATCAAGAGTTGGAACGGTGATATTGGAAGAATATATAAATTTCCAAGACAAGAGAGAGCAACCGATAGTACACAAAGATAAGGACGGACAGGAAATATTAAAGTCCGAAGTGGAAGCTGAAATGGCCAAGCTGAATAAACGCAAAGCAGCTGATCCAGACGGCATTGTAATAGAGCTGCTGATAACCCTGGAAAAATTCAGTATAGAGAAAATTACAGAAATAATAAATGAAATTTATAATATTGGTGTAATGCCAGATGACCTCAGTAAGTCTATCTTCATAGCACTAGAAGCCAGGATCAAACGAGTGCGAACTCCACAGAACCATCAGTTTAATGAGCCATATAACAAAACCGATCGTCCTAATCCTGATGAACAGAGCGAGAAGCATAATCAGGTCATAGATAGGACAAGAACAGTACGGGCCATAATTAGACAGAAACCACAGAAAAAGTCTTCTCGCAGGCGGGAAATCAGGAAACACAAAAACAGTAGATGCAGAATTGGGAAAGGTCAGCATTCTTCAGCACAATGATTGCGATTCCGACAGGTCAACTCTCATTGTAGGAGTCAAGCTTTGAAATTATGTTAGAGACCAGCGAGGAGGTAATGTGGGTGTCACTCAGTTGAGCCTCAGTTCCAGATGGGAGTCGGTTGCGGATACCTCAGAGTAATCAAATGTTCATTTGATAGAGAATGTATGAGCAATGCATTTGGTCTTGTCTGCTGAAGGGGTGAGGACCTAAAATTCATTGATTAAGAGTGGGGACTGAGGACGTATTTTTTCTACACAATTTTACAGAGACGCCAATAGTCTTTGGAGCCGAACTTGCGGAATGCTATACGCTGATACATTCTGTCAGCAAATAACACCTTTTCATCGTTTAGGATGCTCTTACACACATTACGAGCAGAGGCAAAAAGACGCAATATATGGACAGACGTGTGGCTAGAAGTGATTCCTGTGGGTAATAGCACCGAGCAATCAGAGGAGAACCAGGGAGACGAATGGTGTTTACGTCGTGACTTCCTGATTGGGATGAAAGTATTGATGCCAGCTTTCAGCCAAGAGGAGACATTAGATGCACAGTCTTCAACGGTAAGACTAAAAATTCTCTTCCAATGGACTTCACACAGAAAATCGTGGAGCGACTCCCAGTCTTTCTCTTTCGTAGCAGTAAGATATTCTGCTGGTCGGAGGGGAAAGGAAAGTGGGAGGATATTTTAACAGAATCTACAGTTTGATCAGAGTTGCCAAGAGAGGAAAGCTGCATGCAGGACCGTGCATAGGGCACTTGCAGACGCGGCAATTGCGAGCGCGTGCATGTTCCCTTGGAGACGCAAGGACCCGGGAAGAGGCAAGGCTCCTTGTCTCTGCAGATCTATTTTAATGAAATAAAATTAACAACATAATTATTACGATTAACTGGAAGATTTTGTCATATTTCTATGTTGAAATAGACATCTATAAACCCATCTTGCTCTTTCTCTCTTTATATATATATGTATATATATATATAAAGAGAGAATACACTGTTGTTTATACTGTTATGTAACAGTATAGACAACACCAAGACGCACACAACATGCACTTAACACAAAAACAAAGGTCACACACACACGCTAACAGTAACAATAACCACACACACACTTCTTCCTCCCTTATAACAAACCGCTAACCAGGCTAAAGCACACACGCACACACACACACACACACACACAGATAAATAAAATAAGGTAGATCTAATTACAATACTACACATAGCCTTTACACACAGAAAAAATAGTTACAAAAACCACGCAAACATATTTTCTCCCCCCCCCCCCGAGTTGTAGTAGCAGAGGTGCCCATAACAAAGCACGTACCAGGACAGAACACAAGCACACACACACACACACACACACACACACACACACACACACACACACACACACACATAAAAGTAGATTCAATTACAGCACACACAACGAGCAAACACCACCAGATAAATCAGACAGATAAGACAACAGCATTGTCACTGATATTATTTGACCCGGTCAAAGTCACATCAACTCCCAGATCCTACGAACTGATTCCATCAGACCAATAAAAACACCAACTTGAATACACACACACATACACACTCACTCACTCACACACACACACTCACACACACACACCATTAGAACATAAAGAAACAATTAGAACACACACAGATACACACTCGCACACACACACTCGCACACACACACACACACGCGCACATATATACACGCACACACGTACAGCAGCAGTGGATAAAGCCAGCCATTCATAGATGGGCAGCTAAAAAGCACGGTCATTCTGAGGATTTTTCTGCCATTCTGATTATGAGATTATAGTCACGAAATATCAATAATATTAAACAAGTCATACAAACACCTCCCGACCTGCCTTTATTCCATTCAACGCATTGCGACAGCCTTCAAGACATAACACATACAACTATTTTACGCAATGCTTCAAGCAAATTACAAAACTTTAATATATATATATCATGTGGTGTAGATATAGAAGAATCCAAAGGAGTATCCTGTGCATACAGTGGTAGGATAACTCTCTAAGAGAGCTCTAAATATATATGTATATAAGAAAAAGTTCAGCCGATGATGGTTCGCTTGAAATAGGCTCATACTTTCGATTTACCATGAAATAACGTGTTTGCCTAAATTTTTTCATATATATATATATATATATATAATCATGATAACGTTCGTAGTGTATAGCTTGAAAATGCCAATTACGCAATTTCTTTTTGTTTTCTTGTGATCACGGAATATCTGCGTTCCAAGAATATGTTATTTTGTTCAAAATACCATTTATTGTGGGTTGCGTATATTGGTGGGGGGACCTAGTTGCATTATGCAGGTAGAGGAGCCGCAAGACGCATTCTGCAGTGGGGGGGGCGCTATTGCTAAGCACGGCACTGGCTGCAGGGTCTGGCAAGAGTCAGGGATAGAAATGAAATAGATCTATCAGTGAGTTAGGCCCATTATGTTTATTACAGAAACACGTGGAGAAATCCACCACTTGCATGATAAATTGAATGATTCATGGTATGGACACTAGCAAGAACTAGGACGGAGTTTTTCAGCAACTTGGCGTGGTGGGCCAAAAATTCTTTAAATACAAATGTTTAAAGCGAATGGATGAGAGGAAATGGCTTTACGTATATTGTTCGAGATGCTGTCAAGTACAGGAGATGAATGGGAACGGTACAGAAGAAAAAGATAGCTAATCGTGTTTAGTAGAGAGAGACGGAAACACACGTAGATATGTCAATGAAAATAATGCATGTGTCAAGTGTATTTAAAATATAGAAGAATTAAGTATTTATATGACTATAACGTTAGTATGCGAGTATATATCAAAACGAAATACATTTTCGTTGAAGAGGAATAAATATAGAAAAAAATGTCTGTATTTATCAAGCGCTGGACGCTTTTTTTAAAAAGAAATAAGACATGTGTATGAGAGAATCATAGGTAAATATATGGATGTGTGCGTTTATGAGTCGGTAACGTTATTATATTTGTAAATGATAAAACGAAATACATTTTCGTTTAAAATTGTAGCAAAATAATATACATATGTATCAAGCGAACGTTTTATGAATTAATCAATTTTTGGAGGCAAGTTGTTAGCGGTTAGAATTCACTGAATGTAATAAAATACTTAATATATATATATCAAAATTGCTAGCAGTATAGGGCCCCTTGTTAACTATCGTCTGTTTTATGTTCGGAAGTTTTAGTAAGTCTTAAGTGGTGCGATGATGAGATTATTTGCATTCTTAGACGTTACTTTTATATATTATCTCTACTTTGTATATAAACTGACATTCACATTAATTCCTTAGAAAGCCAGTTGCTTTAGTTATGTTTTACTAGCAGTTTAACCCGGCGTTGCTCGGCTGTAATGAACGCTTTAAAACTAATCCATGCTACTGCAGGAGGTTGGCACGAAAGACTAAAAAGCAATAGTTGTTTCCAGGTAAAGCAAAACCGTAGAGAGAAAGAAAAATGAATGGATGTAAGTCAAATTTTGATTTTCTGGTATCGATATCAAATAAGTTTTTTCATCAGTAACTGAATTTTAAAGTCTAAATAAGTCCTCTGAGTAAATGGCATCATGGCTGAGACTAAGAACTACAATAATACCTACTTAAAGCCAAACCTGAAGCAAAAACTAAACTAAAAGTGCTGAAACAAATAGACATACAAGCAGATTAATAGACACACACACAAACATCTTGCCTTTTGTATCTATATATATATTATTTGCAAGAAAAATGAATGTATGTAAGTCAAATTTTGATTTCCTGGTATTGATTTATATTTATATATTATCGATTTTCTGCACTATTGTAAGAACTGCAACCTTGAAACTTCTGAATATCGTTTCTTATGTCTTTGTCTATGAGTGTATCAAATTTAATTTTTATCGGACCACTCCTTCTATAACCCTATTATTTCGATTATCGATTTTCGATATTTATCAAGGTGCCTCGACACAAAACCTAGCTGAGAACACTCGCAGGCGCTTATAGTACAACTGTGTAAGTTTTCAATAAAATCGGTTCAGCCGTTTCGGAGTTTATAGGTAACGGACACACACACATACACGTACACACACATACACACACAGACAAAGTTCCATTTATAAATAAGTTTAGATTACAATATCATAATTGAATAATATAAGTCATATACATATATATATATATATATACATATATATATAAATATTAAAACATATATACATTCAAGCATTATATTATATTAAACACCATATTATATCATTAAGATATTACAGTTAAACAATATTGATGACATTTGGAAACTATGAATTATGTACATATATTAAAGTATTAAGTATTAACAGCTGTTGAAAATGTATTATTGAAATTTATACGTCAGTAATATAATTATTAATTCATAGTAAAACAGAAAACTTACGAAAGTTATTTAGAATATTACAAAAGCAACACACACAAGAAAAAATATATATACATAACACACATGCACACACATATATATATATCTGACGATATGTTATATATATATATATATATATATATATATATATATATATGGTACATGACACGCTATATATCACACGATATATCATATATATAAATGGTAGTTCACACGCTAGAAGTCAATTTTTTTCTAATGAGAGCCCATAACTCAGAGGTAGAAACGCCGACTGACGCCAATACGGTCTGGTTTGAATACTTGGTAAAAAGCAAACGGATGTCTAACCGTACTGATGAGCTTTGATACAGCGAAACAGGTCAGTCTCCGGATGACTATTTACGATCTCACTAGAATTTTAATTAGTGAAATGAAAATTATGTCCTACGTCGTTTTGATATTATACAAGAGTGTTGAAACATTTGTCCAAACGTAAGTCCTTTTCGGGTTCATAGATCCGCGTTTTCATATTTCGTGATGTCTCTTCTATGTATAGGATTTTGAATTTTAAACACTATTTTGTAAATTCTGGCATTTAGATTGGTGTTTGGTGTTATTTTCATCCTGATAATAGTCTTGGAGGTGGTAGTAACGATTTTAGTGTTTGGGATAAGTAATTTATTTGTGAGTGTATTTGAAAAGGTGTTGAAATGTAGCATTGTTGTGGATTCTGGGTGAGGAACCGCACAAAATAATGAAGAACAAACCAGATATTAGAGATAGAAAAATAAGTTATATTAAACTTAAAGATACAAAGTTGAACGCAGGTTAGTAATCCAGGAATACAATTAGTAAGGAATATATATATATATATATATATATATATACAAGTCTCTGAAGTAGAGCCGTAGTGGATTTAAGTATGCCCGTAAAATACAGAGTGGAGCTCAGAGCTACTTTGATTATTAACACGGTATTCTCTACGAAACTTTGGTAACGTTCGATTATATACGGATCATTCATGTTCTCTTACTCTACTCTAACGGATCAGTCATTGTTCCCATACGGTACTTTCACTGTTCTGACGTATCTTCCTATGGCAAGAGTATATGTATAATAAAGTTGAGTCTATTACCATAGAAAAAAAAGAGATCCCACAACAACTATTATGAAATTTGTGTAATTTTGGTGGGCATTCATTGTCGTGGTTTGTGGATTTTGTAAGTATGTTTTTTAGCGTTGAGGATGAAATGGTGTGGATAGTGGAGACGTTTAAATGTTTGCTCTGTTTATCTGACTTCTTCAGATAGATAATTAGGGTTGCATATTTTGAGGGTTCTAATGTACAAAGCTATAATTAAACCAGATTTAATGATTTGTTTGTGGAATGGAATACTGCTGTCATATATGGTCAGGCGCACCCGCTATTCATCTCAGTGTCCTTGACAGGCTCCAAAAGAGAAATCAGTAATGTGATGACTTGGCGGCTCGACTCCAGCCACTTTCCCACCGACGGGATGCGGCTTCGTTCTGTCTGTTTTTAAATATTGTCATGGCTTTTGCTCCAACGAACTTAAGTCACTGCTGCCTCTGCAACAGGTGTTTACTCGTGCAACCAGACATGCAACTGGGTCTCACAACACTCAGAGTAAGATCAATCAAATGCAGACGACAATTCTACTCCTACAGCTTTTTTTCTCGCACTTCCCGCCTGTAGAACTGGCTTTCATATTCTTGCTTTCCTGACGGCTACAACCTCCAGGAATATAAATGCAATGTCAATACCCATCTCTTCACTACTCTATCCTAGTTCTTTCTACACCACCCCGTATATCATTTCCTTTCTCTCTGCCTTTGCAACTGTATTTCCATCCTTCGATTGTTCCTTTCTACCTGGTTCGTCTTTCTCTTTACTCTCCTCGTTTCTAATCTTTTTACTCTTATGTAGCCCCCTGCAAATCAGTGGCGTTACCGCCTTGTTTCCGGTGATACGATTAAAAAGAATTTGTGAATTCGATGATAGGTTCTTCCTTATTAACATAGTTACTAAAATTAAGAAGATAGAATTATGGCAGTAAAATAAAATGATACTATTTTTATATTTTAAGTAAGTAGAATTTTTAGGTAGAATATATTTGAACACCATTGATAGGAGACCCTATGGGCAAGCTAAATTTAATTTTATAAAAATTGTTGCTAATAGAGAAATAACAAAGATTAGTGATTTATCTACATATATTTATGATATTGTGGAGAGGTAAATAGGATTTTTTGGATTTTTCGGTTAGATTCTGAGAATGTTAAGACAATGTTTAATTGGTATATTAGAACAGAATGATTAATATCCAAACTTGCCAAAGATAATATTCTTATACTAATGTCCATAATTCTAAGGAGTAGGACACCTGAGTGTCCGTTATGTGTAGCGATCATGGTGCCTAGGAATGGTATATTTATTTAAGGCACTTGACAAGAATGGTGAAGCCCGAACCGTTGCCTTGGACATCTCCAAAGCATTCGACAGGGTCTGGCATGCTGGCCTCTTGTGCAAACTGCGGAGCTATGGGATAACTGGACATCTGTTTGACCTCATCCAGTCTTTCCTCTCTAACCGCACATTGAAGGTGGTATTAAATGGGCATGCCTCCCAAAACTACCAGACGAACGCGGGCGTCCCTCAAGGTTCTATCCTAGGTCCCACGCTCTTTCTGATCTACATTAATGATCTCCCCGACACGATTAAATCCCAAGTTGGCATGTATGCCGACGACACAACAATCTACTCCCGCATCGATCAGAACCAGGTCTGGACGACAAAGTGAACCTCGCTGCCGTACTTGAAAGGAACCTCCAATCCGTAGTGACCTGGGGTAGGAAATGGTTGGTAAATTACAATGCCTCCAAAACAAAGCTGTTATCAACTAATCACCATAGACAATCGCATTTACCTCCCATTAGCATGGGACAGGCTAGCCTCCCAGAGAGTAAAATACTACGCCTCCTTGGCCTTACACTCTCGGCGGACCTCAAATGGAATGACTATATTGAATCCATTGCCAAATCTGCTGCTATGAAAGTCGGCTCCCTGTGCAGGGCCCGGAAATTTTTCCCACCTGAAACTCTTCTGCACATAT
>JBBBDQ010000970.1:1570000-1702500 GCA_037127315.1 Ascarosepion bandense
TGGGACTAACATAGTTTAACTTCGGAGTTGGATGTTAAACCCATATTTACTTTTCAGATATTGTTAATTTTTGAATGAATTAGAAAAAAATGTTTGAATGATTTCACCCCAGATAAGGCAACGAAGTAAGTAACAAACAGAAGGTTGCAGAGTATGAAAGAATATAGAAAAAAAAAACATTATTTAGGCGCAGGAACAATAATGGAAGAGGAATTAGGAAGATAAAATATAACGGCTGATATTGAATTTAAAGTCACCTCCCATTAGCATGGGACAGGCTAGCCTCCCAGAGAGTAAAATACTACGCCTCCTTGGCCTTACACTCTCGGCGGACCTCAAATGGAATGACTATATTGAATCCATTGCCAAATCTGCTGCTATGAAAGTCGGCTCCCTGTGCAGGGCCCGGAAATTTTTCCCACCTGAAACTCTTCTGCACATATACAAATCTACCATCCGCCCGTGTATTGAATATTGCTGCCATATGTGGTCGTGTGCCCCTGCTGCTCTCCTTGGGCTTCTTGACAAAATACAAAGGAGGATCTGTAACGTGGTTGATACTGACTTGGCAGACCGGCTGCAGCCGCTCTCACACCGGCGTGATGTAGCTTCCCTGTGCCTCTTCTACAAGTACTTTCATGGCTTCTGCTCCGATGAGCTTAGATCACTGGTGCCGCCTAAGCACGAATTTACACGAGATACTAGATTAGCAACTAGGTCCCACCCTTTTACAGTTAAACAAATAAGATGTAACCGTAAATTCTACTCCAACAGCTTCTTTTCTCGCGCTTCCCGCCTGTGGAACTCCCTTCCACAAGTCTGCTTTCCCGACAGTTACAATCTCCAGGTGTTTAAATGTAGGGTCAATAGACACCTCCTATCACACTAAACTCCCAACTATTCTCACAACACTCTCATCTACCCATCCCTCATTCTCGGTATCCTCACCCGCCTATCACCCACCGTCTGTTATTTCCTATATTTAATCAGCCTTTCTCCACTCTACGTAGCCCCCTGCACAGTAGTGGCAGTGACATGCCTTGCTCGGGGTGAAACGCTTATAAAAAAAAAAAAAAAAAACTTGACTGGAAATAAAGGAGTCGGAAGAAAATTGAATAAGCGATAAGCGTGATAAGAGAAACATTTATTTCACGGTTACATCTAACCCATTTTAAATGTCAAATATTAAAACCTTGCTTCCAATCTAGCACTGCAATTAAATTCTTAGAGTCAAGTTCTCATAGAGGCGAATTTATTACAACATTTAGAATGAATGTATATTTAGAAAAGACACACGGAATCTGTATTGTGGCGGGGTGAAAGTGGCTGAAGCTGTAAGGTCATATCAAAACCTCATGACATTTTTTAATCACCCCGAGCAAGGCGGTAACACATCGTTGGGACCTTGAAGCTTGAAATATGTAGCAGCCCATTCTCAGCAATTAAGAATCAAGTAAACTTCAAATGTACTTGCTGCTTCTGCAAAGACATTAAAGGTTTGTATCTTTGAAAATAGATCACATATTCCAACGCTTCTACCTAGATACAAAATCAGAGTAACCATCATCAAGAGAATTGTTTGTTTTCGTATTATCCAAAAATGGGTTGAGTCATACGTCTTTTCAATTATAAGGACACATGGAGCATTCTACATAAGTGAAAAAGAATAGAGGAGAGTAAAGAGAAAGATGAACCAGTTAGAAAGAATCAAGAGAAGGATAAGGATGAGAATACAGGTGTGATGACAGTTGCAAAGGTGGAGAGAAAGGAAAGGATATACAGGGCGGTGTGGAAAGAACTAGGGTCAAATAGTTAAGAGATGGGTTTTGACCTTGCATTTAAATTCCTGGAGGTTCTAGAGGTCAGGAAAGCAAGAATATGGAAGCCAGTTCCACAAGTGGGAAGTGCAAGAAAAAAGCTGCAGAAGTAGAATTGTCGTCTACATTTGGTTGATCTGTGAATGGGTGAGACCCAGTTGCCAGTCTTTTTCACGAGTAAACACCTGTTGCAGGGGCACCAGTGACTTAAGTTCATCGGAGCAGAATCCATGGAAGTATTTATAGAACAGACAAAGGGAAGCCACATCCCGTCGGTGGGAGAGTGGCTGTAGTCGAGCCGCCAAGTCGGTACCTATCCCATTACTGATTCTCCTTTGGAGCCTGTCAGGAACACTGAGATGAACAGTGGGGGCACTTGACCCTATATGGCAGCAGTATTCCATGCACGGACGAATGGTTGATTTGTATATTTGCAGGATGGTTTCAGGTGGGAAAAACATCCAGGCCCGACACAGTGACCCAAACTTCCTAGCAGTGGATTTGTAGACTCTTAATTATATCAAGGTGGTGGAGGGTGCTATTATATTTGTATATAACGGAGATTGTTTGGTAGGTTTACGTGTGTATTTAAATGGGACGTAATGGAGCTATGATCAGAGAGATGCTACTTGAGTCTTCATAGTAAAAATGTAGTAACGTATGCAATGTAATAATTTACAAATTCGTATTGATGAAGAAAGCAGTTTTTTAAAGGACATGTAAATTCGTAAATAATATTGGTTCTTTGTAGATTAAATTTTGCAGGCGAATTTTTATTTGTTACGATAGCAGTTTAAATTTTGTGTAATAGATAAAAGTACATGAAAAAGCAAATACACGGACAATTTCTGTATAAGTTATGTTCTCAAAATAAAAAAAAATATATAACAAAACTTCAATATAGCACCTTGTCTATCATTTTTAAAAACACTTATATAAAAGAGAGATTGCTGTCTAAATGCACAATATATATAGGTAGATGGATATAAAGTGTAATTTGACAGCAAATTTAGACCGATTAAAAAGTGAATGTGCGTTGTGGTGCAGTGGATATCGACTCGGAACGACAAATCGGGGAGCCGAGTTCCAATTCCAGTTGAATTCCTTGCATTCACTTACGCACAAATACCCTTAGAAAAAGCATTAATCCTTTTCTTCCCACCAGTTATAGGTTAGATAATAAGACAGATTGGATTCTATAGCCTTGGCTGGCAACCAGTCTACTGCAGAAAACAATGACAAATTACTGCGGGATAATCTTCTGCCCAGTCAGTCATATCTCTTTCGAGCCATGATCGCTCAAAACCTGTATTACGTATGGCACTTAACTGACTGTCTGGCTATATAATAGTTGGAAACGCAATTAAAACTTTTACGGGGCATAAAGTGGGGGATCAGTTTTCTCTTGTTATGAAGTACTAAACTGATCCCCCCCGCTTATTTTACTTAATATAATAATCTAATATAATACATTTCTTCTCCCTACAGCTATGAGTTAAATGACAGGACAGATTGGGTTCTGTAGCGATGGCTGGCAACCAGTCTACCATAGAAAGCAATCTCAACTGACTGAAAAACTGAATGTGTACAGAAAGTTGAAAATAAACATTGAAGCAGCTGAAATGCGGTTCTACAGAAGTATGCTGCCGATATCATGGACGTAGCATGTGAGCACATTTTGGCGAGAAAAACAACAAACACTAGGACGTTATTTTTAAGGCTAATTGTGAAAGTAAAGTAAACTAAAGAGATTGCTAAGGGATAGAGTGAAGAAATCCAATGAACTTAACTCACTACTGCCCCCTATATAGGAATTTACTCGAGCCACAAGATTAGCAACTATGTCCCACCCTTTTACTGGGAAACCAATCAAATGTAAACGCAAATTCTACTCCATTAGCTTCTTTTCTCTCACTTCCCGCCTGTTGAATTTCCTTCCGCATACTTGCTTTCCCGACAAGAATTTACGTGTAAAGTCAATAGTCATCTCCTGTCTCATAAACTTACATCCTCTCTCTCATGTTTTTTCTCCGTCCACCCCACTCTTATCAGTATTCTCTTCCTTCTCATACTCTCTTCCTGACACCCACTGCAATCTCTCACTTTTTCTCATAACATTCCTCCTATGTAACCCCCTGCACCACAGTGGTAAAATGCCTTGGCAACACGATTATAAAAAAAAAATCCTTCTTTTCTCTCACTTTCCGCCTGTGGAATTCCTTTCCGTTTACTTCTTTCCCGATAGCTACAATCTCCAAGAATTTTAACGGAAAGTCAATAGTCATCTTCTATCTCAGTAACCTGCATTCTCTCTCTTTCTTTCTATCTCATGTCCTTTTCTGCGTCAATTCCACTCTCATTGGTAGTCTCAACCTTCTCTTACCCACTTCCTGACACCCCTATAACCTGTCTCTCTGTCTCTGTCTCTCTCTCATAACTTCCCTCCTATGTAACCCCCTACCAAACACTGATAGTAAAATGCCTTGCTTGGGCGATATGATTATAAAATAAAAATCATGTGAGCAATGATGAGGTTTCCGAAACGATGGAAACGAAAAGGAAATTAATATTTTTAACATCTGGAAGAAACAACTAAAGTTCCTGGGACATGCAATGAGGAAAGAGGGATTGGAGAACCTGATACTAACAGGTCAGATAGAGGGGAAAAAGACAGAGGAAAGCAGCGGATAACATATTAGAAGGGCCTGAGCAGGTGAACGATAGAACGGGGGTTGCGTGGTGTTACAAGAGAACGTGTGCTAAGAGCTACCAGGAATAGTGAAAGTGGAAGGCCATGATCGACTACGTCCTGAACGAATAAGGCAGATAGAAGAAGAAGAGTGATATGGACTACAATTTGACAGCAAATTTAGAGCGATTAAAAAGTGAATGTGTACAGAATGTTAGAAATGTCGAATTAATAGTAATTCTATTTTTTTTTTTATTTGTATAGATTTATTTGCTGTCAATGTATTTCGTAATGTGCGAACCTCCGTGACCTATTTGAGGCTGTCCGTTGGAGATAAATGGTATTAATGTTTCAGTTGAGGTTAACAAGAAAATAGTTGTCGCCTACAAAAGTAATTAAATGAAAACATGCAAAGATGATTAATGAAATGTGGCAAATGTCTTTTGAACTACCTAAATAAACAATGTCGAGTCTTGCGACTGTCACGAAAGATTCATTAATCCTAGAGTAGGTAACACCTCTCTATTTCTTTTAAAAAAATTTTCTTCTCAGCAATATTTAGACATTCTTGTTTTCTGTTCATATAAACATTTCAATTCATGTTCATTTTCCTCAATGGTTAACATTTTTTCTTATTTTTCTTTACCTTTTGTCAGATTAGGTAAGCACTAGAGAGCTTCCTGTTACGAAGTTGTGATATAAAAATCTATCCAGATTATATTTACTTCAAAATCACGAGTCTGGCACAAGAATAAAGTTGCTTAATATACGTTATGTTTCAAAGTAATCACTATCTATGTATTTTTCAGTTTTTACTTACTAATCAGACAAAACCCTCAAGCTGTTAATAATTCTTGCGTTTCTAAATAGTTAAACATCTGATCATATTCTTTATTGTTAAACGTAAAACTTTGTTTAAAATATGTCTTATTTTTAATAATTAATTACCGAATACAAGACACAAGAGCCACTCAAGTTAAATGGTTACGGAATGAGTTTGTTGTATATGTATAAATAGAGGAATTTAAAAAGATACATATGTTGAATATGATAATAAAGAGATAAGTGCTGACTTGATGAGTTTAACGTTAGGTGCTTGGTCCATGGATGTGCGTTGTGGTGCAGTGGATATTGGCTCGGAACGAGAAATCAGAGAGCCGAGTTGAAATTCCAGTTGAATTCTTTGCATTCACTTACGCACAAATACCCTTGGGAATGGTATTAATCCGTCTATTCCTTACAGTTCTGAGATGTGGTAGTATTTACAGTATTTACATTATTCAGACTATTGTCCTCATCATTGTTGCCATTTGTATGACGTTTAATAATAGATCATTCTATTTGTCTATATTTCTGAGATGAGGTAGTATTTACAGTATTTACATTATTTGGACTATTGTCCTCATCTTTGTTGCCATTTGTATGACGTTTAATAATAGATCATTCTATTTGTCTATATTTATGAGATGAGGTAGTATTTACAGTATTTACATTAATCGGAATATTGTCCTCATCTTTGTTGCCATTTGTACGACGTTTAATAATAGATCATTCTATTTGTCTATATTTCTGAGATGAGGTAGTATTTACCGTATTTACATTATTCGGACTATTGTCCTCATCTTTGTTGCCATTTGTATGACGTTTAATAATAGATCATTCTATTTGTCTATATTTCTGAGATGAGGTAGTATTTACAGTATTTACATTATTTGGACTATTGTCCTCATCTTTGTTGCCATTTGTATGACGTTTAATAATAGATCATTCTATTTGTCTATATTTATGAGATGAGGTAGTATTTACAGTATTTACATTATTCGGACTATTGTCATCTTTGTTGCCATTTGTACGACGTTTAATAATAGAACATTCTATTTGTCTATATTTCTGAGATGAGGTAGTATTTACCGTATTTACATTATTCGGACTATTGCCCTCATCATTGTTGCCATTTGTACTACGTTTCAACCGTTGTACGCTCCGTAATACGGACAAAATTATTAGTGTCAAAAATTGCAATATGAGCTCTGGTAAAAAATACTAGAGAAAACGATTAACATCGAAATACTAGAGAAAACCATTTGCAATATGGACTCTGGTAAAAATGGTTACTGGACATTAAGTTTATAAGTTGCAAAAATTCAGATGTCGTTAAGGATACATGGCCCCAGTGGATATAGAATTTGGTTAATCCCTGATTGACTCTTAGAGTTGTGAGTTCAATACCAGGCTACAGCAGTGGTGAACAAGTAACTTTCAAGGTTAGGGGGAGATAACTCATGACATTCAATCGAGACTTTACGCAAAAATAAGGATGATATGCCTCAGTGATTGCAATAAATGGTTCGGTTCGAAATTCTTAACACCTGAAGAAGGCCGGAGCTTACAGTAGCCGAAACGTCGTACTAATGGTAACAAATAGAATGATCTATTAATAAACGTTTAAAAATGCCAACAAAGATGTGGACAATAGTCTGAATAATGGAAATACTGTAAATACTATTTCATCTCGGAAATAGAGACAAATAGAATGATCTATTATTAAACGTCGTACAAATGGCAACAAAGATAAGGACAATGGTCCAAATAATGTAAATACTGTAAATCTTACATCATCTCGGAAATATAGACAAATACTTTTGTTTAATGTTGTGAGAAATATATTCACATAGCTTAGCGCTTAAGCAGTGAAAGGAAATTATCAAACATAACAAGACATACCTGGTATAGAAAAAACAATTTATTTGTCTTGCAAAAATATGCTGAATTTTGCTGCTACAGTGTAGCTTGGTATAGTCTCTTTTCTCTGCTTAGCTTGGTATAGTATCCTCCGTCTAGGAGTGGGATGAAAAAGACACAAGGAACTGCGATCCGCGACGTACAGGAACTTTCTTCTGGGTCAGCTTCTTTCACAGTTTCTTATCTTGGTATAAGATGATAGTGCTTAGAGAATTTTTCTCTAGGAAGGCAAGGCTTTGCCCATAGGGTATCCTTTTTAAGGTAAGAAGGGTAACAAGAGATTTTCTCTGTTACAAAGTTGTGGCATTAGCCTAAAAGATTACAAAGAATTGGTAAGATGGTCTCGATATAGCGAGACAAGTGGGCGCCAATTTAGGCCCTGCTGCAACAAAAATCCGGAGCGGCACAAATACGTCCGATACTGTTCGTGCTAGCTGAAAAAAGGAGAGAACAAAACGATCAGAAAAAAACATAAAACCTCTGGTAAAGCCCGCCTAAAGTTCAAAACGAGGTTCGGGTTAAATCAGCCAATCAGGAGACCCGTTACATCTGTAAATTTCCGACAATGTTTTTGAAAATCAACATCATGAGTATATGATAATTTTTTTTTCAAATTATTATATGTTGTTTTGTCATTGTTCAAATCGTTCAAATGATGAGGTTTATGTTATTGGCTATCTGTCTTATTTTATAGATAAGTGCTGACTAAATGATTTAAAGGTTAGGTGTTTGATCCATAAATTACTAATTTGGGAAAGAATTCGTCTAAGAGGAATTGAGTTCTTACCAATGAATATAAAATGAGACAAATGCAATTTCGAAGCAATTAGATTTGACTTTGTTTAGGTGTTGTGTTTCGCAAGTCGATTTGTTCTTATGAAGCATAGTACAGTTTACTGTGGAAAAGATTTTTAGATGGCAGATTAACTCTTGATCTTAGAAAACAATTTAAAACTGTATATAGGAAATTGTCTGGTCATATTTGAAAAAGGTGAGTGTCTTGTATAATATCTGTATAAGAATCCTGATCGGATGAGGCTTTTTAAGAACATGAGAATTCATACCTTGGTCTCACACTCTCAGCGGACCTCAAGTGGAATAACTATATCGAATCCATTGCTAAATCCGCTGCTATGAAAGTCGGTTCTCTGTGCAGGGCCCGGAGGTTTTTTCCGTCTGAATCTATCCTGCACATTTATAAATCTACCATCCGCCCGTGCCTCTTACGTTAATGACCAAAATTTCTCCTAGTGCAATATATCTTGTAAGGGAGCTATATTAAATTTTTGTAACTTATCGGAAGTCTTTGAAATCTATAGAATTTATTTTTTTGCGAGATTCAGAGGTGCCAACACTTTTCATATTCCAGCTCACGATAATATCTGTTTTCAAAAGGTTTAATCTAATTATTTTTTAACTTCTTTTTTATCATAACACGAAAAATAAATTGAAGGGATTAAACAGCAATACCAAAAAGACAGAAAGCATGATTGATGATGAGAGTAGAGTGTAGGGAGAAAAGTGCATGAGGGAAAGGATGTGAGTCAGAGATATAGGAGATGACTATTAACCTTACATTTAAATTCTTGGAAATTTTAACTATCGGGAAAGCAAGGATACAGAAGGAAAAAGAAGCTGATCGAGTAGAATTTGCTTTTAGATTTTATTGGTTTCACTGTAAAAGGGTGGGACCAAGTTGCTAGACTGTTAGCTCGTGTAAATACATACAGAAGGGGAACCAGTGATCTATGTTCATCCAAGCAGAAGCCGTGAAATTATTTGTAAAAGAGCCACAGGGAAGCCATTTTACGTCGGTGAGAAAGTGACTGCATCTGAAACTGCCAAGTCAGAATCGATCACTTTACAGATTCTCCGTTGGATTTTGTCAAGAACCCCGAGGTGAACAGCAATGGCACCTGACCAGATGTGACAGCAGTATTCAATACACGGGCGGATGGCTTCACACAGGAAAAACCTCATGGCCTTACACAGTGAACCGACCTACTTAGCATTGAGTTTAGCTATCGATTCGATATAGTCTTTTGAGGTCTACTGAGAGAGTTAACCTGAGGAAGTGAAGTGTTTTGCTTTCAGGGAGGCTAGCCTGATCCATGCTAATGGGGGTTAGGAGTGATTGTCTGTGACGATTTAAAGATAGCAGTTTCGTTTTGGAAGCATTAATATTCAGGAGCCATTTCTTAACCATTGATTATATGGTGTTGATTTTGTATTTTTAAGAAGAAATTTTCTTTACAAAGTAAATATTTTTAGTGAGCTTGAGTCTGGAAAAACAAAATGGTAATACTATCAAGAAAGCATTAGTTGAAGAAATATTTACGAGTCATAAACGAGGTCTAATCAAAAGCTATCGGAAGCTAAAATACGCAAAATGATAGCGCTTGGTGCAAATTGATTTTGAACCTTGTCACGCATGCGTAAGAAGTTATGAGATTTATGCTAACTTCTGACGTTGTCCGCAGTGTTTTGGAATGAAGATCTCTAAAGGATGGTTTTTCAGCACACCACAGTGGTTCCATTAGTGACTGCGACCAATTACGATATTTCCCAGAACCGGAAACCACTATATTCCGCAGATATTCACGGCTTCTGATCCGATAAACTTAGCTCACTGGTGTCCCCTGTATATGCATTTACTCGATCCACAAGATTTTGGTGTTTTTGTTTTTTGCTTTCAGTATGCCCTGTGACCGTTGCGTTTTCCAAGCCCTTTCTTCTATTTGTATGTCAAAGAAATTTCCATCTATCAGTTTATGATTTTAACACTACGCCTCCTTGGTCTCACACACTCAGCGGACCTCAAGTGGAATAACTATATCGAATCCATTGCTAAATCCGCTGCTATAAAAGTCGGTTCTCTGTGCAGGGCCCGGAGGTTTTTTCCGTCTGAATCTATCCTGCACATTTATAAATCTACCATCCGCCCGTGCATTGAATACTGTTGCCATATCTGGTCGGGTGCCCCTGCTATTCTCCTTGGGATTCTAGACAAGGTACAGCGGAGGGTCTGTAATATGATCGATACCGACTTAGCAGACCGCCTGGTGTCTCTCTCTCACCGACGCGACGTGGCTTCCCTGTGTCTCTTCTATAAATACTTTCACAGCTTCTGCTCCGATGAACTTAGTTCACTGTTGCCCCCT
This sequence comes from Ascarosepion bandense, assembly GCA_037127315.1. Classification (NCBI taxonomy): domain Eukaryota; kingdom Metazoa; phylum Mollusca; class Cephalopoda; order Sepiida; family Sepiidae; genus Ascarosepion; species Ascarosepion bandense. The sequence continues at coordinate 1,580,410 of JBBBDQ010000970.1, forward strand.
AGGTTCGAATTTGCAAGAGATACTAGATTAGCAACTAGATCCCACTCTTTTACAGTGAAACTGATAAAATGCAACCGCAACTTCTACTCCAACAGTTTCTTTTCTCGCACTTCCCGACTGTGGAATTCTCTTCCACATGACAGCTTCCCCGACGGCTACAATCTCCAGGAGTTTAAATGTAAGGTCAATAGACACCTCCTAACAAACTAACTTCCATTCTTTCAAACACTCTTCCCACCCACCCAACTATCTATCACCCCCTCTCCTGACATTTCCTATATCTAACCACTCTTCCTAGTTACCTCCCCCTATGTAGCCCCAAGCGCCATAGTGGAAGTGGAATGCCTTGCTTGGGGTGAAATGATTAAAAATAAAAGTGTAAGTAACCATTTCGTTTCAATTTTTCTTAAGAAGTTCTCGTTATTATCGACTACGTCCATGATTTTTCAGTACACTTCTGTAGTACTAGAATCCTCTTGCCACATGTGAAGTTTTCATCTGTAAGAAAATTGTCAATATTCGTTGCTATATAACGGGGTCGATGTCACATAGCAGTTCAGTGTTCTCCATTGTTTTCTTTCTATTTAAATGTTCCTATTTTTGATACTTTGTTTTGTTTTGGCAAGAACTTTCTTATCTTCTAATAATTGTTCAGATTTTGATGCCCTATTTTCCATTATCTGTTAAACATCATTTAGATAAGTAAACTTGGTATCTGAAATTTTTAGTTCCTATTTCTTCCACACATTCTGAATCTGAGATTATAAATCAGTAAATCTTGATTGCAGAATTTCAATTGGAAAATAATATCAAAATATGAAAAATACCTAAATATTAATGAGTGATTATTTTACGTTTTCTATATATTTAAAGACGTGTTATTATTTTTCGATCTGTGTTATATGAGAAAAAAATGTCTTTTCTAAATATAAAAGAACTGATTAATCATAAATGGATGAGCATGGTGGTGTAATAAATATCGGCTCGGAATGATAAATTCAAGTGGAATGACTATATCGAATCTATTGCTAAATCCGCTGCTATGAATGTCGGTTCCCTGTGCAGGGCCCGGAGGGTTTTTCCGTCTGAATCTATCCTGCACATTTATAAATCTACTATCTGCCCGTGCATTGAATACTGCTGCCATATCTGGTCGGGTACCCCTGCTATTCTCCTCGGGCTTCTAGACAAGGTACAGCGGAGGGTCTGTAATATGATCGATACCGACTTAGCAGACCGCCTGGTGTCTCTCTCTCACCGGCGCGACGTGGCTTCCCTGTGTCTCTTCTATAAATACTTTCACGGCTTCTGCTTGGATGAACTTAGATCACTGGTGCCCCCTAGGTTCGAATTTGCACGAGATACTAGATTAGCAACTAGATCCCACCCTTTTACAGTGAAACCGATAAAATGCAACCGTAACTTCTACTCCAACAGTTTCTTTTCTCGCACTTCCCGACTGTGGAATTCTCTTCCACATGACTGCTTCCCCGACGGCTACAATCTCCAGGAGTTTAAATGTAAGGTCAATAGACACCTCCTAACACACTAACTTCCATTCTTTCAAACACACTAACTTCCATTCTTTGATCCGGAGAGCTGAGTTCGGATTCCAGTTGAATTACTCGCATTCATTTACGCACAAATACCCTTGGGAAAGATATTAGTTCGTCTCTTCCTTTCAGTTATGGGTCAAATAACAGGACAGATTGGGTTCTATAGCCTTGGCTGGCAACTTGTCTACCGCGGAAAGCAATGGCAACCTACAGCCGGATAATCTTCTACCCAGTCAGCTATGTCCCTTTCAAGACATGATCACCCAAAGCGTGTATCACGTATTGCACTTAACTGACTGAATGAATATAATAGTTGGAATCATAATTAAGGCTGCTACTGGTTTAAAGTGGGGGGTTGGTTTTATATTGTTATTAAGTAATAAACTGATCCCCCACTAATGACTACTAAATAATATAATACATCTCTTCCCCCTCTAGCTATGAGTCAAATAATATGGCAGATTCGGTTCTATTGCCTTGGTCGGCAACCAGTCTACCGAGAGAAAGCAATGGCAACCTACTGCGGGATAATCTTATGTCCAGTCAGTCATGTCCCTTTCGAGACATGATCGCTCAAAGCGTGAATCACGTACGGCACTGACTAACTGAATAATAAATAGTAATGAATCCACTGGAAATATATTTCTGAAAACTTAATCGACCCGAACTATTTAGCTAATGTTTTTAAAAAATTTTTCTTACAGGCCCTAGAATATGTTTCAGGCCACTATTTTTTTCTCGTCAGAATCCATAGGGCACATTTATAAAACAAACATTCGTTAGTACGTTGAATACTGTTGCAATAACTGGTCAAGTTCTTGTTCAACATCTCAAATTTCTCGACAAAATCTAAAGAAGCATCTGCAATACAATCAGTGTTGCATTGGCATCTCGGCTCAGTCACTTTGTCACCGACGTGAAATGGCTTCCCTCTGTCTTTTTTACAAATATTTTCATTGCATTAGCTTTGAAAATTTTTTATCCTGGTCCCTGTCTGCGTGAATTTAAACGTGCTACTATATTGGTATATAAGTCCCACCATTTTACTGTTAAGATAGTTACATATAACACATCTCTTCTACACTAAGAGTTTCCTTTCTCGCACTTCCCGCCTATGGATTCATTTCAGTTTACCTACTTCCCTAATAGCTGCAATCTCCAAAAGTTTAAATGCAAACTTAATTGCCATGTTTTATCTTTTTTAATCCCGCTTATCATTTATCTTTTTCTCTGTAGACAGTTTTTTTTTTCTCATTGTAACAACCTGTTTACTAATGGTGATCGAGATGAAATGATTAAAAACTTTTCAGCATCAAATACAATAATGACAGAAACTAATTGTCGTTGAAATGTCCCCGACTCTGCCGTCATTCACTTTATCAAACAATTCAATTTCATAGGTCCTGGATATGACGGTAAATTGTATCCAGCAGCAAGGCCTATGATTGGAAGGTTGTGAGGAGCATGGAACCACCTCTTAATTGCTGTTGTTCTCAGGTACACCCTGACCTGGGGTGGTAGCACCTGTTAGGGTCCCAGATATGAGCAAATAGTTCATCTCTAAACTGCAGTCAAAACACATTGAAAATATAAATTGCTTTTTATAGAAATATATAGATATATAGAAGAAAAAATATTAACAATACATGTATGAAAAAAAAATTATTGCCGTAATACGTTTTTGAAAGAAAAAAATTACTGCAATACATTTTTGAATACAAAACCAGAAGACATCTTCAATTTTCTAAAATAATTTTTTTTTTATCACAATCTGATTAAATCAACCGAACATTACAAATATATACCTTAAAACCCCTCATTTTTGGCATTAAATAACCCACACAGGCTGATATGCCTTTAAAAAAAATTAAAACAAACAAAAACAAAATCAATTTCATCCTTTTATAAAATTTTGTAATATCGGTTTGGGCTAAGAATTTTCAGCGGCTCCTGGTAAACAATTTCAAGCTTCGTTCTCCTCTAAAACAAAGAGTCGCCTTTCACTCATAAAAGGAACTCTCGTTCATTAGAAACCCGACTAAAGCTTTCATTTGGCAAAATCTCGCAAAAAGATTTTTTCATAAATTGCCTCAGTTGAATTGGGACAAAAGTCACAAATCTGATATTGATCGTTGTGAGTAGATCTATATTCAGTATAAGATATCAACAGGCTTGATAGAGTCAGTGATGCATTTGTTTGTTCTTTTCTTGAAAACAGAACATTGCTAGTGGTTGCTATTTAGTCAAATGCTACTGGCTTTTTTTACAATACTAGTAAAAAGTGACAGATATATTTAAAAATATTCGGCTTGAAACTTTTGCTAAATAACTATTTCAATGACAAACCGTAAAAATACCGATATTGGTATCTCCACCTTGTGTAAAGGTTGACACGCTCGTTTCGCTCGAACAATTACAACTGAATAGTGGGTTCTCATTTCAGAGCGCAACCATAATTTCGACATTTGGCCCCATCTAGGATACGCTTAGAAAATCATTTAGAAATTTCGAGGTGGTTTAAGGTTCAACAAGCCTGTCTCGGGACATTAAGTAAGACTGAATTACCGGGTTCCCCATTTTTGGGCTTTTTGTCAAATTTAAGCTCTTCAGTATTCGGTTAACTGCTGACTAATATCATCTGCCTTAGTCAAACTATATCCAAACTAGAACTAACTAATAGTTCTACTGAACACTAATAGAATTCTAAAGAAATCTCTAGAACTTCTAAGAACTCCTAAGAACTTCCTAAGAACCTCTCGAGTTAACTTCTTGTTAACTCTTATTATTATATGAGGGAGAGTCCATTATCTGAGGAATGGGTGTGTTTCACCATAACAAGATAGAAACAACTTGCGGAGGAATTGTCACGTGTCTAGCGAAGATTACCCAGTGGAATATTACCAAGTTTCTAACATTTTGGTTGCGTTAAATCGATTAACAACCAACATAGCACGATTATAACTTTCAGTGCGAAAACTACTCCACAACATATCTCGAGATTCTTATCATTTATGACCTCGACCACACCGTTTATTATCAATCTAGAACAGTTACGTTTTGGGAACGTTAAAATGACAAAGCATCTTTTGTCCAGTTAACAAACAGACTGAAGGACGTCCCGGATGTACGTTGTGGTACAGTGGATATCGGCTCGGAACGAGAAACCGGGGAGCCGAGTTCGAATTCCAGTTGAATCCATTGTATTCACTTACGCGCAAATACCCTTGGGAAAGGTATTAATCCGTCTATTCCTTCCAGTTATGGGTTAAATAGCAGGACAGACTGGGTTCTATAGCCTTGGTCGTCAACCAGTCTACCGCAGAAAGCAATGGCAACCTACTGTGGGATAATATTCTGCTCAGTCAGTCATGTCTCTTTCGAGACATGATCGCCCAAGCATGTATCACGTATGGCACTTAACTGATTGACTGTATATATAATAGTTGAAAACATAATTAAAACTTCTGCTGGGTATAAATTGGGAGATCAGTTTTCTATTGTTATGAAGTAATAAACTGATCCCCCCACTAATTGTACTTAATATAATAATGTAATATAATGTATCTCTTCTCACTACAGCTATGAGTTAAATGGCAGAACAAATTGGGTTCTATAGCCTTGGCTGGCAACCAGTCTACCACAGAAAGCTATGGCAACCTACTGCGGGATAATCTTCTACCCAGTCAGTCATGTCTCTTTCGAGACATGATCGCCCAAGCGTGTATCACGTATGGCACTTAACTGACTGAATACTAATTTGACCTTATCGAAGTGATTGGATATACCATCAAAACAGGAGTAGATGGTTGTGTTTTCAGTATATAATAGCTTTCTGTTGGAATAGGAAATCATTCGAACAGCTCAATGTAGTTTCGGCACTGAATTAGAAATTACATAAGAAATGGGGTAAAGCCGCGATGTATAAGTCTCTTAGTTATACTAATGACTTACAGTTTGAGGTTCGTGTTTTGGTGTACTATAAGAACTTTCATAAGAAAGTGAATTTGGACATGTGCTGGTGGTCATATTATGTGAGAGTTGAAAAGACTGTCCCCATTACTTATAGAATGAAAAACAAAGATATCGGGTGCAGTCACCAAGACATATACCGTGTATATTCGAGTGACATCCATTGAAGAATGGAATAACCCCATTACAGAGAGGCTGCTACAGAAAATAGAATTGGATGTACTAGTAGAATCCAGTGATTCTGTTAAACAATACAGGGCTGAACAGGCCGATTTTGTAGTAGGCGAGTGTCGACACCAATTTCAAAAATCAGACGATGAGTCGATCGTTAATGAAGCGCCGTATCAGAACAAGAAACAAAAAAAGGGCGGATAATACGTGTCAAGTGGTAAGAATGGGAGGCAGGACTAGTTGTTCATCCAAAGAATGATTACCAAAAGGGTAGACATCGGAATGTGCTCATGTGGATATTTTCCTTTTTTAAGTATTTCTCCCCGAGCAAGGCAGAAATGCCACTGATGAGCAGGGGGCTACATAACTGTAAAAAGATTGATTAGAAAAGAGTGAGGAGTACAAACTAGTTAGAAAGGAGCAATAGAAAGCTGAGAAAGCAGGTGCGATGACAGATACATAGGTGGAGAGAAAGGAAAGGTTATACGGGGGTGGGGAGAGAGCTAGAGTCCAGTGGTTAGTAGATGAGTATTGACTTTGCATTTAAATTTCTGGAGGTTGTAGCCGCCAGGAAAGCAAGAATATGGAAGCGAGTTCCACAGGCGGGAAGTGCGAGAGAAGAAGCTGCAGGAGTAGAATTGTCGTCTGCATTTGGCTAACCTGACTGTGAATGGGTGGGACCCAGTTGCCAGTCTGGTTGCACGAGTAAACACCTGTTGAGGAGGCACCAGTGACTTGATGAGAGAGTTTCTGATGGATACCCTGGATGAGAGGTTGGTGACGACGGCCAAGTAGGACAAATTTCAGTTAGGGCAAAAAGAATTCATGCGCTTACATGTTGATGAACGCATGACTAAAAAGAAGATATTGTAGCGTTTTGGATGTGATGAATAAATGATGATGATGATGATTGTAGCGTTTTGTAGACTTACTCGCGGTTATGCTGGACGATAAGTTAGAGAAAAAAAAACAATAGAAATGAGGGGTGCTTGAGATAGAGAATTAGGTAAGCTTTCTTGTGATAATGCGTGCAGAAGTTGCAGTCCGTGTGGAAAACATTACGTCAAATAGTATTTAAAGTGTGAATTTCGTTCACCATCTATGGCGTTGATACAGAACTCAGAAAAGCCTGGTATATTATAAATTACGGGTCCATTTTTTTCGACTAAGTCAGGAGTTAGGAACTGTATTTTATACAACCGGATAGAATAGGTAATTTGTATTTGTTTTCTTTATTCATTCAAATTTTTTTCTCGATCAAACTTTGAATGACTTGTACTGTAGAAAGCGGCAATTTGTCCTTGTTCAAACATAGTATGTTTCGAATTAAGAAGCTATATATATGACGTTGACCTCAAGCAAAGGTATATATGATTTTCATCGCATGTCATTTACCTGATGTGAATTTGAAAACTGGGACATGGTTACCGCCTATAGTCGCATGATGTCTACTGGTATGATATAACGAGGAGAAAAAATAACTTTTGAAGATTAGAAAAATTTCTTCCGATATGTGTCTTCTTAAAAACATATATAAAAAGAACGATGTGCTTTGAGAACATTATAAGAACATTATAAGAAGGACATAATAGACATGAACTTTTCGTGGTTGCCAATTTCGGCGGTCTGATTTTATATTTCAAAACAGAAAAAAGGAAGAAAATGTGTATGTTGTTATATATATATGTATATGTTTTTGTACAATTGCCTCAATTGTGTGAAGTAATGAGAGCGAAGTAGAGATGCACTTAAATTATTCACATGTGAATATTTTTAAAAAATTGGATGGCAAGAAATGTTACATATTAGATTGAATGACGGATATGATTGACAGATACATGCGACCGTAGTAAAAAGTGACAACCGGCTTGAAATGTGATGGACCGGTAGATGCGATTGACAAATACATCCAGTCGTAGATAAGGTCAACAAAGCGAAAATGAGTGGGTGAAAAGGCGTGTCAATGTGGGTCGCATTGGATTTTTAAGGCTATATAAAGTCTACAATTTTGTCTAAATAAGACTCCTGCTGGCTTTTGACTTCCGACAGCTTCTTCGTGTGTGCAAACTCTCTTCGGTTACTCTCCAGTTCTACAAAAGCGTCACCGTGGAAGCTTAAAAATATGAAATTTTATTTTAATATATACATTATCCTCGTTGTTTTGCAGCGGTAGTATATAACATTAGTTCTATTTTTGCTCCTCTCTGAAAGGATGAAACAATAGTGTTTACAATTAAATATAAAAATAATGCGCTAATTGTAGCAATTGTTATTTAATATAGAGCTGCATTTAAGATTCAAATAGTGAAAGTTATTGCAACCTGAAGCTTTACAACAAAAACAGTTTTGAAATTTGTTATATCTTAAAATATTTGGATCAGGTTCGTGTCTAATTTTAAAGTGTATCTAAGCAGACTGATGCCAAGAATTGGCTTCGAGAAAATTCATTGTGATCTTTAATCTTTTAGGGAAAAAAGTAATAATTCTAGTCTGGCTATTTCAGACATCCGCTGTGTAAGTTTTGACCGCGTCAAGAAAATGGGAATAAATATCTGTGAAAACGATTATACATTATTTTAAGTATTTTCTTTTTTTAATATTTTCTGTGAGTTTTTATCTAGAAAAAAAGAACCGTAAATAACACCATAAATTTTCTTTGGAAAACTTTTAAGACAAATTGTCGTAATGTCGAATTCTTTAATTGTAACCTTTCCAGGAATTTAAAAAATTCGAAGAAGTACAAACTTTCCACCCCCCCCCCACATCAAAACATCAGAATTCGGTCGCTGCTATATCGGTAATTCAATGGATGGCTTTCGGAAGAACTACATCCCTTAGTACTAATAGTTCTACCCTTAATAAATAAGAACTGGCATACCACCCTCATTGTATGCAACCACTCACATTCTCTACCATTTCTGTTAGTGAGATATAAATTCCAATAGAGCAGCTTCGTCTCACACACCGCTGTTTGTGGAAAAAACTGGCAAGCGTATACTTGTCCAAAAACTGCAAACTTAGCCTGTTCAAAGCTAGATTTAATATGTATTTTCCTCATATATTCCCATAAACTGTGCTTTTCACGCTGTAAAGATCTTCCTCGGGCGGCTCTTGGTCTTTTAAATATATAAATCTGTTGTGGAGTAGTTTTCGCACTGAAAGTTATAACTGTGCTATATATTTTGCTAATCGACTTAACGCAGCCAGATGTTAGGAACTTGGTAATCTTCCACTGTAAGCTGACTCCTCAGTATTCGGTTAACTGCTGACTAATGTCAACTGCCATAGTCCAACTATGTCCAAACTAGAACTAACTAATAGTTCTACTGAACTCTAATAGAATTCTAAAGAACTCTCTAAAACTTCTAAGAACTCCTAAGAACGTCCCACGAACTTCTCGAGTTAACTTCTTGTTAACTCTTATTATTATATGAGGGAGAGTCAATTTTCTGAGGAATAGGTGTGTTTCACCATAACAAGATAAGAACAACTTGAGGAAGAATTGTCACGAATTGTCGATCGAAGATCACCCAGTGGAATCTTACCAAGTTTCTAAAACTTTAGTTGCGTTTAGTCGATTAGCAACCGACATAGCACGATTATAACTTTCAATGCGAAAACTACTCCACAACATATCTCGAGATTCTTATCATTTATGACCTCGACCACTACTTTTATTATCAGTCCAGAACAGTTACGTTTTGGGAACGTTAAAATGACAACGCATCTTGTGTCCAGTTAACAAAGAGACTGAAGGTCGTTTTGGATATTGTCTATCAATTTGACCTTATCGGAGTGATTAGATATACTATCAAAACAAGAGTAGATGGTTGTGTTTTCAGTATATAATAGCTTTTTGTTGGAATAATCTAAAATCTGATTCCATCGCGAAGTAGGACTAAAAACAGAACCCTTGGTTACAAATGCATAAGTACGAAACGATCTAGACTAGTAATCCTTCAGGATAAATTTACTTTACGATTTGATACGAAATATTGAATCACTTCAGCCTAATATTCGAGATGTCGAAGCTGCTGTTTGGACTTCACCAATTTTATCTATAGCAGCGATTCTTTCTGCAGTTATCGTCAGTATATAAGCAGTTGACTTTGGCAAACCAAAGTCATTTACTGTCCCTCTGATTACTCTTCCTTTGTTCCTGTACCTGAGTAATCTTTCTGCATTCTTATTCTTCCAAGCCCAGTAATATCTTAGTGACTTTAGTGCCTTTCTTAGGGTGAAGTCACTTAAAGAAATCAGTAATTCAAACCAAAGTCAAATTACGATTATGTATTTTTCTGAAAGACGAAACCAACATATCTCTCATTTTCCCTATATTTTTAATCATTTCACTTGAAGCAAAGCAAGAAAGTTACTAATCAGCAAGGTGTTGCTAAAAAATTAAGAAAAGGTTGAGAGGAAAGAGAAAGAGGTGGGATATTAAAATACAAGGAATGAAGAAGACGAAAGATAATGCCTAAGGTTGCATTTAAATCTTGGAATATTGAAGTTAACAGGAAAGCAAGGAAACAGAAAATCGCAACCAGACGCGCAAAACAGCGCGGGATGAAACGTTTTTACATAGAAGGTAAGCTTTTACTTTTACGCCCAGTAACATCTTAGTGACTTTACTGCCTTTCTTGGGGTGAAGTCACTTAAAGAATTTAGTAATTCAAACCAAAGTCAAATGAGTACGATTATGTATCTTTCTAAAAGACGAAACCAACATAGAATGTAAGCTTTCACTTGGTGATTTGAACAGTACAATGATTCTACCTAACTGCCAATTTAAACAGTTAGGAAACATGACTTAACAAAGAGAACAATTATTATAGAAATATTCATAGAAAAGGGAAAGAGACTTTTAGATACGATGGGGAAGGATTGACTGAATCCGAGATGCCAGATCAGTACAGATGACATTGCTGATACTTCTTCGCTTTGAAGAATTTCTAGGTACATATTAAAATCACTTGACCTGATGTGGAGGTGATTTCTATACATCGATAAATGGTTAACTTGTAAAAGTAGAAGATTGATTCAGCAAAGGAAAACTGTCTAGCGTGACACAATGAACCAAATTTCCTAGAGACAAGCCCATCAATTGATTCAAGTAAATCGTTTCTTCATATCAATGGAATACGTTAATTATCCTCATCATTTGCCGTCTCGATTACTGGGCCATTTTAATGTCGTATCCCTTTAGAACGTAGGAGGTAACGGCTTCATTTGTGAAAATCATGAGAGATTAAGAACGATCTTACGGCTGCATGACGTTTAAACACTGGTTCCTGTTAAGCAGCTTCGAGGCTGGTCAGTGCCACAATTGATTACGGCTCAGGAATACCAGGTGCTGTAAGGTTGAATGTGCTACTGGAGTAATGGATAAATCATTTTTTTATTGGAGAACTTAGTTTCATTTTTATTGGGGTTCATTAAATGGACCTACGTGCGGATACACTTGGAAAACAGTTTTATTTTTCTCTCTTTTCAGCTATGGGTTAATTATTAAGAATTGTATTCCAAATTTTTATTATCGCAAAAAAACAAAACAAAAAAAGACTGAAATTAGTGCAAAGAATTGATAATCCGCAAAAAAACAAATTAGTAAATGTTGGGGATCACCCCTTTTTGCACATAAGAATAGACTCGCCTTATGTGTACATATAATTCGGCCTATACAGAGAGCAATGTCTTGAGTTATAAAGCAGTTGCTTAGTTGGTCAGTAAGTTGGTTCAGAGTTAGTTGGAGTTTTTTGGATAGAGACTCATTGCCCGGACATACTATTTCACTGCAAGACTGTATATATTGATTTCTACTAATAGTATTCCTGAACTGACTATCCCGTGTTCATGTTTGTATAGTTTTGTTCAATTTAACTTACATTTTCTATCTTCATATCTGTTTTTGTTATTTATTATTTCGTGTGGTTTCCCAACCGGAATCCACAACAGCAAATAATCATGTGTGAGGTATTTATGAGAGGTATATGTAGGGCACATTTCTGCTGCATTTTGTATATTGTAAAATTAGATTTCAACATTTCTATTTTTATTTTAGCAAATTTTGTTGAATTGGAAAGAAAGCTATTACGCATTTTATAATTACACTAAAGAAAGACGAATAATGCTCCAATATGTTGCTGAGTGGGATTGTGTGTAATTTAAATTATACTGGATAGTGAACAGTATAAGATTTGAAATAAAATCCTGCTGCACTTTTAACATGATCACTTTCATGGAAGCTTTTTAATATTCATGTAATATAACTTTTAATCATTAACTTATTTCTCTTACTTTGCAGACTATAAATATTTGTGTGAAAAAATTGTTATCGATTTTAATCTTTTAAAAAAGCTTAGTTTAGACACATATCAGAGATTATCGGATGCGTTGATTCAAAACCAAGTCTTCAGCCTCACAGGTGGCCAAAAATAGTCGATAGAAATAAAAATGCATTTATATGGTCATGCCAAACAAAATTTGTTCCGTTTATGTTTCGATCGTAAATTTGTTTTCTCTTGAAGTTTCGCATCGACCTAGACAAGCAATTTCTGCTAATGTTGCGATTTTACAAGCCGTAGATGAGAAAATCCTAAGAAAACCGCGCGAGAAATGATGAAATTTGAAAAAACACAAGTCAAAATTTGTTTATTCATTGAATTAGGAGAGACCTCTAAAATTGATCAATGGATCCTCATCCTCACTGATTAAGCAAACGGTTATCACCTGCTTGTTATTAAAGAGTAGACTTGCTTATAAGTAGTATCCTCACAGGTGATGAAAAATCATTTCCATATTTTCATATCTAACACAAATGACAATGGAAAAACAGAAAACGTTTCGAACCGAAGAAAGAGAATTCATTTAAACATCAGGGAATACCATTATAATTTATATTCTATTGAATATGAAGGTTTTTGCCTGAAATGCTTAAACGAAATCAGTATTGTTTTGAATCAAAGAGTATTGCATAAAAAATTGCGATAAAATCGCCCAACACTGTTACTCCTTACTGATAACACATGAACACATATTGCTTGAATCTCTCAGGAAACGATTCTGTGCACAAGCTTCCGTATTCCCTCAGCGTAGAAATCTTTGGACTAATGTTTCAGCCAATCGCTCACAGCACTTTTGACTTCATCATCACGTTCAACTTCCTGACACCGCCTATAACCTGTCACTCTTTCTCATAACTTTCCTCCTATGTAACCCCCTGCAAAACAGTGTCAGTAAAATGCCTTGCTTGGGGAGATATGATTAAAAAAAGGACAGTTTACCTATTTTGAAACAGGTGAGAGCAGCGTTTATTAACATCTATTTTAAAAGACAATTAAGTCTCCAGCTACAACAGTTGAGCTACGCATGCAACAATGTTTTTGATAAAATACTAATAATTAACTTATTCATTTTTCGTATATCAAAACGGTGGAGAGACGTGTTTATTAATATAACCCAGATAAATTTTCTCTTACCAACAAATAATCAAATTAAACCTATTTCAAATAAAGGCAAGAGAGATAAGAATGATTGTCTGCGAGTTGATACTCAGAGAAACAATAACACATTTCTATGAATACGAAATCGACGACTCAATATCCGCCCGCAAACAGACCTGATTTATTTTTCATGATAGGAAAACAAAAGAATCTTTCACCAGCCTAGAAATTGGAAACGTCTAGACTAATCGTCAGACTTCAAGACAAGGTTGATGGCTCAAAGGTGTGAAAGAGAATATCGATCAAACAAACCATATTTACAGAGTGAAGTGTCAGTTGATGTTTCTCGCCTTGATACTGTTAACATAATATCCTGAATGTTGCTAAGCCATTTGATTAGCCTCACTTCGACTAATGTTAAGAAACAACCGCCGATGAGTGGCGAATGAGGACTTTTTCGTTTGGGCATTGTATCCTTTCAATACGTAGAAGATCATGGTGCTGGTAATGATACTTTTAGTTTTTACCCCCTAGAAAGAGATATTTAGCATGCACTGATCGAACTACTACTTTCGGTTGAAATTTAACATATTTTTATTTAAAACTAACAGTATACCCGGCGTTACTCGGGTGTAATGAAAGCTTTAAAACTAATCCATGGTCCTGGAGCTCAGATCCACCCTAAAGAATATTTGTGTGAAATTTGGTGAGAATAAAATAAAAATTGTGGATTTGTATAAAGGACATACAGACAGATAAACAGACACACACATACAAACATCTTGTCTTTTATATATATATTATCGATTTTTTTCACTATTGTAAGAACTGCAAACTTGAAACTTCTGAATATCGTTTCTTATGTCTTTGTCTATGAGTGTATCAAATTTGATTAAAATCGGACCACGCCTTCTATCACCCGATTTTTTCGATCATCAATTTTCCATATTTATCGGGGGAAAGTCGACACAAAATCTAGCTAAGAAGACTCGCAGATGCTTATAGTACAACTGTGTAAATTTTCAAGAAAATCGATTCAGCCGTTTTGGAGTCTATACGTAACGGACACACACACACAGACAAAGTTCCATTTATAAATAAGTTTAGATCAAAAAATGTAGGAAGATGGGTTTCTCAGTTTGAATAGCAGCCATCGCTATTCCCAGTATTGATGGAGTTTTCTTTCTTAATCTTTTATTTGAAGTGGTGTGGAATGTTAACATCTTGATTATATTATTATTTTCCCTTCATGCTAATATGTGATATTCATTTTAATTTTTGTTGCTGGCTAATAGGCTAATTAATATTTTTATATAGTTGTATGTAATAATCATTCCCTTACGTGTTCTTTCATGCATTCATCGTCTTTCGTAAGACGATAAGTTACATCCAGGTGCATGGCACCTGATCAGAGAAATTGAGGCGCGTGGAATCAACTCCTAATTGCTGTTGTTCACAAGTCCTCTAAACGTGGGTCAAAACATTATGAAAATACAAAAATTACAGTTTTATAAGAATATATTAGCAATAAATATTAATAGTAAACCTTTTTAGGAATAGATGTTAATAATAATAATAAATCAGCAATAGCTTTTAATATTGAAAAATAATTTCCATCTAAGATTTTAATAATAAAAATATTAAAATAGCGTCATACAAAAAAAATAAATTTAGGTATTAAAAGATCCATGAGTAGTTGATATGCTGGTAAAAAATAAAATAAAATTATACATTTCTTTACAAGCTCATTGTTGCCATGGCGGCATCACCGACAGACTGAATGAACACTTCCAACTATTATTTATAGCTCCCCTCACAAGAGGTGTGTGTGTGTGTGTGTGTGTGTGTGTGTGTGTGTGTGAGAGAGAGAGAGAGAGAGAGAGAGAGTAGCTTGAGAAGAGCGCCCTCAGATCGTCCCGAAATCGAGAGTCGGTCCACGGACATTACTACCTTAACGACCATTACGAGTCCCAGTTATAAGGCCGAGTGTCAAATCAGTATTCCACACTAACCCTTAATATCGTTCCTACTATCAAAGTTCCAAGTATTGTATTCTTTCCGTATTTAATAAATATTAGTATTTTCCTATTTGGTTGTTTTTGCGTTATTTTTACTGGACCTTTAACCGAGTCTACGACATTTAAAATTCGAGAAGTAAGTAGTCAATATTAAGGTAGTCATTACTAATTGAATAGCAGTGTTATATATAATAATGTAAATCTGCTGCTTATAATTTTACTATTTTTACTGTCATGGCGGCATCACCGACAGACTGAATGAACTTTTCCAACCATTACCTATATCTACCCTCACAAGAGGTGAGAGAGAGTAAAGTAAAGCGTCCTCACAGCGGCCCGAAATAAGCCGAGAGTCGATCTACGAACACTGCTACGTTAACGACCATTACGAGTTCCAGTTCAAAGCCCGAAAGTCAAATCATAGTATGCCACACTAATTCGTATTATCGGTTTTACTAACCAAGTTCCAAGTATTGTGTTCTTTCCGTATTTAATATATATTTGCATTTTCCTGTTTAGTTGTTTTTGCGTTATTCTTGCTGAACCTTTAACCGGGTCCACGACAATTATCTAGGGAACTTCCAGCTTTTTTTGTTCCGAGTGCTTTAACGGACTTGTGCGTACCAAATTTTCTAGCCTTTCCTTCCTCATGTCCGCTTACTTTTTATGGTTCTAAGTGTCGTTCTTGTATTCGTTTTCTATAAAAACTTCATGGTGCCTTGCATATCCTATTTATAATATTAACAGGTTCCTTCTCTAGTATCATGTTTGTTGCGTTTACATTTGTGAGAAATTATTCTATGTGCCCTGTCCTTTCAGGACATAGACGATTATGGCTTTCCACATCTACCTATCCCTGGTGTCTCTTAGCACGCTTTCTTCTCTTACACCACACAACTCTTGTTCCGTCATACACCAGATCGGGTTCTTCAATGTTATCCGCTGCTCTCCCCTATCTCTTGTTCGCTGTATCTGTCCTGTCAGTATCAAATTCTCCAAGCTCTCCTTCATCATTGCATGTCCCAGGAACTTCAGCTGTCTCTTCCAAATGATCACTATTTTATTTTCGCTTCCATCAATTCTAAGACCTCATCATTGCTCACATGCAGGATCCATGATATTCGCAACATCCTTCTGTAGAATCACATTTTAGTTACTTCACGTTTTTCCCTCATCTTCACTGATACTGTCCAGCATTCACTGCCATATTGAAGAACTGACAACACATAGCAATCCATTACTCTCTTCTTTGTTTCTAGCGAAATTATCCTGTTTCTTAATACTTTACTCAACTTCTGGAATGCTTCTTTCGCCATGCCAATTTACCTTCGAATCTCTGTGTCGAATTTCTTGTTTTCTGTTAAAACACTTCCCAGGTATTTAAATTTATGTACCTGCTTGATTTTAATATCCACCAGCTATTTTCGCTGATGACCATGCATTCAATTTTCTTGCAGTTTATTTGTAATTCTTTCTTGTCACTCTCTTCAGCTACCTTCAACGTTCATTGCTATTCAAGAAGAACGTATCAGAAAATAAAGTACAGGTTAACGAGCTATTCTGAAATAGTATTAAAACTCTTAAGAGATTCATATTTTCATTGACTATTTTATATTTGTGGCTGTGATTGTGTTAAGATTATTTTAAATAATTAATTTCTACAGATACTTTCAAGGCTTCTACTCCGATGAACTTAGCTCACTTGTGCCCCTATATATGAATTTGCTCGAGCTACAAGATTAGCAACTAGGTTCTACATTTTACTGTGAAACCAAGAAAAAGTAAATGCATATTCTACTCCACCAGCTTCTTTTCTCACACGTCCCGCCTGTGGAATTCCCTTCCATTGACTTGCTTCCCCGATAGCTACCATCTCCAAGAATTTAAATGTAACTTCAATAGTCATCTACTATCCCACTAACCTACGCCCTCTCTCTCATGCTCCTTTCTCCGTTCACTCCATTCTAATCAGTATTCTCATCCTTCTCTTACCCACCTCCAGGAATCCCCTTTACTCTGTCACTCTTTCTCATAACTTTTCTCCTATGTAACCCCTTACACAACAGTGGTAGGCTAATGCCTTGCTTGGAGCGATATGATTATAAAAATGATAATCGCTTCCACAGTCGGCACTTGGATAATTTTTTACAATAAACAACTGCATCCCTGAATCCCCTGTTTATTCTTGCATAATCTTTTTGTTTTTTTGTGTCACTTCCTGGGTTTCATCATGTCCCCCATCTTTTTGGGCGTTCTTGAAATGAGGTATTGGTCATTACCTGGTCATTCCCTGTACACCTTTCTCATAACTTTCCTCCTATGTAACTCCCTGCACAACAGTAGCAGTAAATTATCTTGCTTGGCGTGATATGATTATAAAAAAAATTAGAGATTTTCCATTTCATAAGAACCAACCCTTACTACGCATTTGTGCTTCACTGAATTCATTATACTTAATGCTTTGCAAACAACTAATATTTCGGAGGGTTTATCTATCAGAACATTAGCATTTTGTAATGAGTTCGATCCTAACTCGTGGAATTTTATTTGTTGTTTTGTGTTAGAATAGTTTTTGTTTTTTTTAATCATTTCACCCCGAGCAAGGCGGTAACGCTACTGATGTGCAGGGGGTTACATAAATGTAACAAGATTAATGAGAAAAGAGTGAGGAGTACAAACTAGTTAGAAAGGAACAACAGAAAGCTGAGAAAGCAGGTGCGATGACAGATACATAGGTGGAGAGAAAGAGAAGGTTATACGGGGGTGGGGAGAGAGCTAGAGTCCAGTGGTTAGTAGATGAGTATTGACTTTGCATTTAAATTTCTGGAGGTTGTAGCCGTAAGGAAAGCAAGAATACGGGAGCGAGTTCCACAGGCGGGAAGTGCGAGAGAGGAAGCTGCAGGAGTAGAATTGTCGTCTGCATTTGGCTAACCTGACTGTGAATGGGTGGGACCCAGTTGCCAGTCTGGTTGCACGAGTAAACACCTGTTGAGGAGGCATCAGTGACTTAAGCTCATTCCGAGCAGAAGCCATGAAAGTATTTGAGTCGCCAGATCAGTACCTATCACATTACAGATTCTCCTTTGGAGCTTGTCAAGAACACTGAGGAGAACGGCAGGGGCACCTGACCATAAATGGCAGCAGTACTCCATGCACGGACGGATGGTTGACTTGTATATATGCAGGATGGATTCAGGTGGAGAAAACATCCTGGATCGACATAGTGACCCAGTCTTCTTAGCAATAGGTTTTGCTATAGAATGTTTACAAAATAAGTAACCGTCCTCAATTTACGAGTAGAGTGATGTTGGTTGTCGCAGAAAAGATCTATGTTTAAATCCTTGGTGAGTCACTCACATTCATGTTCTCCA
This sequence comes from Ascarosepion bandense, assembly GCA_037127315.1. NCBI lineage: Eukaryota > Metazoa > Mollusca > Cephalopoda > Sepiida > Sepiidae > Ascarosepion > Ascarosepion bandense. The sequence continues at coordinate 1,598,937 of JBBBDQ010000970.1, forward strand.
AAAAAACCCTTGATAAGAGACATCTTATGATAAATGGAATTTATAAAAATGACTCGCTAGATACAGGACTTTTTCTTTCTTTTGTTTAGAATCGCAGAAAACGATTGTCTGATTTCTCCATATTTTGATTGCTTAATAAATTCGATTTACACATACCTATGCCTTTTAGGAAACAACGTAAAGAACACTTACAGTTTTGAACTAACCAATCATAAATACTGTATTTATTAGATAATTGGTTTTACAAATTTTTCCATATGCGAATGTCGCCCAGAACAAATTAGATAAACAATCATATATCTTGACCAATTAGATGACAGGGAAAATATATTCAAACATGATCCAATTCTTTGTTGTCAGAAAGCTTATTCACGAATGATTTTACTTTTTTCTCTTCATAGATCTTTCGAACCGTCCCCGGAAAGTCAGTCCCAGCGACCTACATTTCCTACTCTCTCACCTTCTCTCTAGCGCTGCGTTCTGTATCTCTTTCTCTTCCCCCTGAAACGGATAAAGAGCTGCAAAATTTTTTTCAAAAGCCCTTCAAAAAGCAGACGACACATTTCTCACTGCATCTCTCTCACTGCATCTCTCTCACTGCATCTCTCTCACTGCATCTCTCTCTCTCTCTCTGTTTCACTCATACTTTTATTCTTCTAAACTGGCCAACAGCAACAAATAAAAGCGAGGGACAAATACACCATATAAAACTTTACTACTATCCATGCATTCATAAACAAATATCAATACGACTTTACATCAAAGAAATTTTCTCCTAGATTCAAGCAAACTGGACTTTAAAAATATTATTTCAGAAAAAACTTCCCGATGAAATTTTCGCTCTAAATTATGTTATTTTATAAACAGCAAAATTTTATGATTAATAAATCTTATTATTATCATACAAAAATCATGTGAGATTTGTATCTTTCAGTTATTCTACAACCATCTGATATTATAAATATGCAGTTCGATAAAATTTTAATCAAAGCCATTTTCAGAAATATGGTCCAACTCACTTACACTAAATAATTATATTTATTATAATAGATCCAGGATGTTTTTTCCACCTGAATCCATCCTGCATATATACAAGTCAACCATCCGTCCGTGCATGGAGTACTGCTGCCATTTATGGTCAGGTGACCCTGCCGTTCTCCTCAGTGTTCTTGACAAGCTCCAAAGGAGAGTCTGTAATGTGATAGGTACTGATCTGGCGACTCGTCTGCAGCCACTTTCCCATCGTCGAAATGTGGCCTCCCTCTGTCTCTTCTATAAATACTTTCATGGCTTCTGCTCGGATGAGCTTAAGTCACTGATGCCTCCTCAACAGGTGTTTACCCGTTCAACCAGACTGGCAACTGGGTCCCACCCATTCACAGTCAGGTTAGCCAAACGCAGACGACAATTCTACTCCTGCAGCTTCCTCTCTCGCACTTCCCGCCTGTGGAACTCACTCCCGTATTCTTGCTTTCCTGACGGCTACGACCTCCAGAAATTTAAAAGCAAAGTTAATACTCACCTACTAACCACTGGCCTCTAGCTCTCTCTCCCATCCCCTGTATAACCTTCCCTTTCTCTCCGCCCATGTACCTGTCATTGCACCTGCTTTCTCAGTTTTCTATTGTTCCTTTCTAACTAGCTTGTACTCCTCACTCTTTTCTAATTAATCTTTCTACATTTATGTAACCCCCTGCACATCAGTGGCGTTTCTGCCTTGCTCGGGGTGAAATGATTAAAAAAAAAAAAAAAAAAAATACTTGAGTTTTTGAAATGATTTGTTTGAAAATTATTTTTGATCGATACTCGTATTAAGTAGATATTCTGTTTTTAATCAAACAGTAATTGGTATTTGTAACGGCATGATTATTTACGATAAAATTTTGTTAAGAAAATGTGCGTCATTCGGCAGGATACGAACCCTATCCACATATTGTTCTGACGCGTCTTAAACCTCTCGACCGCAAATAACAATCAGTCTAAACGAAGTCAAATCAAGCCTATAACACAATTTTAGAATTCATCGTAATAACCATCTCTGCTCTGAAATGTATCGTAATGACAACAAATGTAAAACAAGTTACGGAAATTAACAAAGATTAACGAAGCTTGTCATAAACAACCGATAATTTGAAATAATTTGTTTGAATATTGTTTTTGATCGAAATGACACACATTTTCGTAACAAAAATTTACCGTAAATAATAAAGCCGGTAGAAATAAATATATAATTATGTTTGATTATAAACAAAATATCTAATTAAATACGAGTATCGACCAAAATTAATGTTCCATCAAACGTTAATTTCTCTAACTTGAGTTTTTGTATAAAACATATATATAATTCAAAATCTATATAAAGCGCATTTTTTTCTATTTTGTCTTAAAATAAGCTCAATTGTGTATCGTGATATAAAAAATATATATCATTGTTTGATGATTAATAATCTCTCTTATTATCAAAAAAGAAAAAAGACATTGAAAAAAAGAAAAAACTATTTCAAATAATGATTTGGAAATGTTGAAACTGTTGGTATTTCTTGTTCATGCCTATGTGTTGTCATAACAACGTCAACAAACCCAGTTTGATGAAATCTTAATGGATAAAACGCGATACATGTGAACTTTTTTGCATTTTGTTTTAAAATATGCTCAAAAGTAAATTCAAATGAATAACATATTCATTAATTTAAAATAATTAATTACAATATAATATGGTATTGTATGTGCTTCGTGGTACAGTGGATATCGGCTCGGAACAAGGAGCCGAGTTCGAATTCCAGTTGAATCCATTGTATTCACTTACGCACAAATACTTTTGGAAAAGGTATTAATCCGTCTCTTCCTTCCAGTTTTGGGTTAAATAGCAGGACAGATTGGGTTCTATAGCCTTGGTCGGCAACCAGTCTACAGCAGAAAGCAATGGCAACCTACTGCGGGATAATCTTCTACCCAGTCAGTCATGTCTCTTTCGTGTATCACGTATAGCACTTTAACTGACTGACCCTTTTCAAGCATCACTGAGCAAAAAATTTGCTACGAAGTATAACGTTAATTCACCACGAGTGTTCTCATTCTTACGGCTTTGTCACCGCATCCGGGGTTATGTCGTTATCAAACTTGCCTAACAAATATAATATGCATAGAATTTTTTTTTTTATAATCGTGTCGCCTTAAGCAAGGCATTTTATTGCCACTGTTGAGCAGGGGATTACATAGGAGGTAAGTTATGGGAAAAAGTGACAGGTTACAGTGGGTGTCATGGAAGAGGGAAGGAGAAGGATGAGAATACTGATGAGAGTGAAGTGGACGATGAAAGAAGCATGAGACAGAGAGAGAGAGGATGCAAGTTAGTGAGATAGAAGATGACTATTGACGTTACATTTAAATTCTTAAATATTGTAGTTGTCGGGAAAGCAAGTAAACGGAAAGGAATTTCACAGGCGGGAAGTGCGAGAAAAGAAGCTACTGGAGTAGAATTTGTTTTTACATTTTATTGGTCTCAAAGTAAAATGGTGGGACCTAGTTGCTAATCTTGTGGCTCGAGTAAATTCATGTAGAGAATATACTAGTGAGCTAAGTTCATCTGAACAGAAGCCATGAAAATATTTGTAGAAGAGACATAGTTAAGCCACATTGCGCCGGTGAAAAAGTGACTGTATCCGCGCTCCCAAGTCGAAATGGAACACGTTGCAGATTCTCGCTTTGATATTTTCAAGGATCCTTAGCGGGATAGCAGGAGCACCCATTAACTATGACAGCAGTATTCAATGCACGGGCGGTGGCAGATTTGTAGATGTGCAGGATTGTTTCAGACGGGAAAAACATCCTGACCCTTTAAAGAGAACCGACCTTCTTAACAGTAGAATACAGAATGACTTGTAAAAACGTTTGCTCTAGCAGCATTAATTAAAAAGTATATTTGCTGCTATATAATTACCGAATAGAGAGTTCACTCTTTAAACTGGGTCCTCTATATTCTTGTCTCAGAATAATGCAAACTTACTCAGTCAGTCAGTTAAGTGCCATACGTGATACACGCTTGGGCAATCATGTCTCGAAAGAGACATGACTGACTGGGCAGAAGATTATCCCGCAGTAGGTTGCCATTGCTTTCTACGGTAGACTGGTTGCCGACCAAGGCTATAGAACCCAATCTGTCCTGCTATTTAACCCATAACTGGAAGGAAGAGAGGGATTAATACCTTTCCCAAGGGTATTTGCGCGTAAGTGAATACAATGGATTAAACTGGAATTCGAACTTAATAGTTAACTTAAATTAATAGTTTAAATAACTTCAATAAAGAAACAATTTCATGAAAATAAAGTAAAAAAAATATTTTTAAAATGCCTATATTGAATAGTTAAATGTTCATAATTAATTCATTTATTGCTTTGCATTTTTCGTTCCAATTAAGTCTGTGGTCTAAATGTTAAGTTAGTTACTGTTTTCGACACAGATAATGAATCTACAAAGCGATTTGAGCGTCATAAAAAATGAAACAATTTCTCTAAAATTTCTGAAAAATTAAAACATATTTTAAAACATTTTCGTTCATTCTTATCTATCGCTGTTGTATTAATGAAACAAGTTTACTGAATTTTTTGTTCTTTCTGATGTAGGTATCTGCACAGATAGGCATTATCTAAATTTTAAAATAAATTTCTAAGAATAAAAAATCTTTCTTGAAACTTTTATTCTAGTTTAAATTCAATCTAATAGATTAAATTTAATTTTTCAGATAAGGAAATATTTTGCTGAATTTCTAGACGAATTGAAATTTTTTGTAAGGAGTTTCTTTTTAAATATTCTGAATTTTATTTTAATTTAGCGACATTTATCGCCTTACAATAGTCATTTCAATATAATTCATCTTACTTAAAATACTTACAAAATAAAATGAAAGTTTATTCAAGGAATATCATTTGTTTTTGTTTTTTAATCATTTCACCCCGAACAAAGCAGTACTGCCACCGGTGCGCAGAGGTCTACATAGGAGGAAAGTGAAGTGTTCCACATGAGAAAAGCGAAGACAAAGTCGAACCGAAGAGGAACCGGTTACAAGGGTTGTCTGATAATGTGGCCAAAGAAGGATGGGAAGACCAGTATGAAGAGAGCTGCGTGAGAGTAGTGTGACAAAAAGAACAACAAGGTTTAGGGGAGTTGAGAAAATGATAAGAGAAGTTGGGTTTCACGGAGATAAGAGATGACAATTGACGTTGCGTTTAAACTCTTCGAGATTGTAGCAATCGGGGAAGCAGGTATACAGAAGGGAATTCCACAGGTGGGAAGCGCAAGAGAAGGAGCTTCTAGAGTAAAAGTCGTGGCTCTCTTTGGTTGTTTTGACTTCAAAACGATGGAACCTTTTTGCCAGTCTGGATGTTTGAGTAAATTGTTGTACAGGGGGCACCAGGAAGCTAGGCTCGTTGGAACAGAACCCATGAAAATGTCTATAGAAGAGACAGAAGGAAGCCACGTCGCGTCTGTAAGAAAGTGGCTAGAGTTGAGCAACTTACATTGCAGTCACTCATCTGGATCCCGTCGAGAACCCAGTGATTAATAGCAGGGGAGCTGACCAGATATGGCAAGAGTTTTCAACGCGTAGGCGGATGGTTGATTTGTATATGTGCAAGATGGACTCTGGTAAGAAAAGCTTCCTTGCCTGACACAATAAAGCAACCGTCCTAGCAGCAGATATAGATATTAATTCAATTTAAAGTCGGCTGAGAGAGTGAGGCCGAGGAAGCTAAATCCATGTTAATGAAAGGTAGGATGGACTGTCATTGGTGGTTGACGAATAGCAGCTTCGTTTTGGAAACATTAATATTTTCGAGGCATTTCTTACCTCGGTTCAGCACAGATTGGATTCTTTCTCAAAATCAGCAGTGAAGTTTGTCCACAATGGCAGATTTTCGCGTGAAGCGGAAGTAAATGGTGGTATCATCAGCGTAAATGCTTACTTTAGATACGATAACATCAGAGAGATCTTTGATGAATACCTGAATATGCATTGGACCTAGAATTGAGCCCTGGGGAACACCCACGTTTGTATGATAGGATCGGGAGGCGTATCCATTCAAGACAACCTTCATTATGTGGTTTGATAGCAACGATTGAATCAAACTATGCAAGCGATGCCATAGCGCTGTAGCTTGCATAGAAAGCCGGTGTAACAGACCCTATCAAATGCTTTGGATATATCCAAGGTAACAGCTCAAGCTTCGCTGTTCTTATCGAGGACGTGATATAATTACTCAGCAGCAGACCTGGCAAACGTCTATTGCTGGTTTGTTAAAGACTATCTGTCAGAGAATAGTTTCTAGGCGGTGAGATGTTGAACTATTTCAGCCTCGAACACTTTGACAGAAATAGGTAGGATACTGATATGGCGATAATTATAGTGATCCCGGGGTGTTTCCTGATTTTGAAATACAGGGATTACAGAAGAGGATTTCCAGCAGGCAGTCAAGGGAGTGGGAGTGGATAGAAATATTAATTGAAACGACACCATTAGTAGCGGTACAAGTGGTCAAAGATGCAGGATTCAGGGACACAGGGGCAGCAATGATATGACAGAAAAGCATGTCCGGTGGGGATACTGTGGAAGCAAAAGAAATTGAGTAATTGCAATGGTCATGGCATGAATGCTAGCAAAATCAGTGATAGAATGTTTCAACCACTTCGCATGTTGGGCATTAAAATCACCAAACACCAAATGTGTCACCAGAAGGTCGGGAAGATGTGGATTTATCGATATCGCCAGAGATACTGTTTTGCAGGGAGCAGTCGGTAGTGGAAGGGGAACGGTGCAGAAAGAAAAGATAGAAAACCAATTTTAGAAGTGAAAGCCGGAGACACATGTATAAGTTGACAGGAGAGTCGAGAGAAGTCACTCCAGCTAGTGAGAGGTGTTCATTGACGTAAACTCCCAGATTATGGATATGGACAGTGAAGTACTTTCTTAAGAAGGGAAGGTAGACAAAAATCAAGAAGTCAGAGAAGAGCATTAAGGGGTTAGGATTAGTTTCGCAAAGCGTTAGAATGACAGGGGTTTTTCCGTGGAGGAAATGTTCTTAGCAGCAAAAGTTGTTACGCATACCACGGGTGTTCGTGAAGGAAATTTTGAGTGTTTTAAGTGATTTTGATTTAACTCAATTAGCTTTGTTTTTGAGATGCTATTATGAATGTTTTGTGTTGTTGGTAAAGAAAGACCTCAATTAGAGAAGGCATACCTTCATTGAATGCAACGTTTGCAGGAAGGGAGCTAGCACTGCAGCATAATATGGCCTAGAGGCTGCCCACCTGAAGCCCTTTGAGTTGCAAAACCACGATATTAAACAAATCTAGCTCTCGACGCTACGAAATAGTTAGGGCTCCTAACTACCAGTTGGAAAGTATCAAAACAAAACTGCCAACCCGGTACAAGAGAAACCCACATATATCGCAGAAAAATTGCAGAAGCACCAATAATGGGATGTAAGGTGAGAACGGTAACAGAGAACCACTTCCTAAACAGGGAAAAAGTGATGAGACTCTAGTCCTGTTCAATAAAAGTCCGAGGAGTGTAAATCGAGCGTTAATAGTGTCTATCTACTCAAATTTGAAAGATTATTAAGTTAAATTAACTATGTTTTATGTGAGTTGAACTCAGATCATTTACTGGTTCAGTAGAGAACTATCTACTCAAATTTGAAAAGAAATTAATTTAAATTTACTAATTTTTAACTTAGTTAAACTTAGATCATTTACTGGTTCAGTAGAGAACTATCTACTCAAATTTGAAAAGAAATTAATTTAAATTTACTAATTTTTAACTTAGTTAAACTTAGATCATTTACTGGTTCAGTAGAGAACTATCTACTCAAATTTGAAAAGAAATTAATTTAAATTTACTAATTTTTAACTTAGTTAAACTTAGATCATTTACTGGTTCAGTAGAGAACTATCTACTCAAATTTGAAAAGAAATTAATTTAAATTTACTAATTTTTAACTTAGTTAAACTTAGATCATTTACTGGTTCAGTAGAGAACTATCTACTCAAATTTGAAAAGAAATTAATTTAAATTTACTAATTTTTAACTTAGTTAAACTTAGATCATTTACTGGTTCAGTAGAGAACTTGGACCAGCAGTAGCTACCAAAAAAAGACAAAAACCCAAACAGCCCCGATTTGGAGAGGTGTAAACACTAACGAAATGATAGAGTCTTCGAAAGAAAACAGAAAGAAAATATCAAAGCCAAGAATTGGAGAGGCCAGTTCAGTGAAAATGATTGTCAATTTCCGCGGACAAGTTCGCTTCTTTTTTTTTTTGCACCAAAACCAAATTGAGCCTAGTGATTAAATTTAATCCTAACTACCCTATATATGCCAGACTGGTTGGTGAAGTTGAGGTTTGGGGTAATTTATCTAGGGAAGGGAATGGCAGATATATATACCGAAATAGAAAAAAAAATTAGTCCGTAATGCAAGAGACTTTTCTAACAAGTAAATTCATATGAGAGCGAAAATTCATTTAAGAATTCTAAAACCGAAAAAAAAGAAACAGGTTTAGAAAAAAATACATAAAAACTACTTACATTTAAAGAATTTAAACAAAAATAAACTTTCACGCTAATTTTGACTGGACACGAAGGAAATGATAGAATCTAAGAAAGAGAAGAGAAAGAAAAAATGTCACGACCCAGAATTGGAAAGGCCAGTAAAGTAAAAAACGATGCTCCCTTTCGACGGGTAAGTTCACTTTTTTGGCAAAATTCAAAATAATTAATCTGATTTGAAACAAAAAAATATTCACTTTAGGTTTACAAAATCGCAGAAATTTATTTTTTACACAGTGATAGCTGTTTATTTAAGCTGTTGCACTGTTTGTCACATTGATAATAGATTAAAGTTTCAGTATTTGTCTATACTTCTGAGATAATGTAGCACTTACTCTATGTATATTGTTTAGACTTATTGCCCTAATCTTTATTGATAGGTCTGTGACATTTTGGCCGTTGTAAGCTTCGGCCTTCTTCAGGTGCTAGGAATTTTGAACCGAACCCTTTATTGCGATAACTGGGTTATATCCTTCCCATTCCATGTGCGATGTCATTTTGGTTGCCATATTTTGGTCTTTCCTCTTAAGAACCAAATAAAGATTTTTGAGAAATGCACCTCTGTTTTCGTCAAGTTCGGGCAATGTTTTTATCATAACATACTCTTTGTTCAGGCGAATTCATGGAGATATCTACAAAAGTTGCGACAATTGGCGTAGATAGACTAAACTATTGCCCGGTTCACACTCCACACACGTCTATTGAACAGGTGAAGAGGCTCATCCCTTGTTTCCTGTTTAGGATGTGGTTTCCGGTTTTCTCTTTTTCAATCTTTTCACTCCTTTTTCTTTTCTTTTTTTTTCAATTAGAGTAGATAGACTAAACTGTAGCCCGGTTCACACTCCACCCACGTCTATTGAACAGGTGAAGAGTATCATCCATTGATTCCTGTTTAGGATGTGGTTTCCAGTTTTCTCTTTTCCAATCTCTTCACTCTTACATAGCCCCCTGCACATCAGTGTCGTTACCGCCTTGCTCGGGATGATATGATTAAAAAAAAAGTGGATAATGACGCGATTTTTAGAATTATGCTGTGGCGTCGACTTGGTTTGAAACTCAGTCGTCAATGTCAATACTACTACACACTTTCGATTAATTTAAGAAATTTTCTACGCTAAAAATCTAATTTTTTCGGGTGAGGAAGAAAACTACTTAATGTTAATCAGTAGCAATCGCTATTTCGATTTGATATTTGGTTGAATAATTTTCGATTATTCGGTTGATTAAAGAGTAACTGATAGACGAACTCAGACTACTGATTGTTTTAATCATTTCACTCAACAACGCCTGCCATACGCTGTGTCGTGCTAAAACAAGTTTAATCGACTCTTAGTTGTCTGCCTTAGGGCAATAAATACTTAACTATTTTAAAGCGTTTCTTCATTTTGCGAGAAAAAAAATTATTTTGTGATTTTCGTCCTCACTGAATTTCGCTCTTCCTTTACATCGTTAAAATAAAAACCTTCAAGAAGAAAAAATAAAAGAAAGATAACTATGAATGCTTAATGCAAAGATCTATTTAGCTAATATATATATCACTGATTATCAGCTTGTCAAACATTAGATTATAATTAATCCGCCTATTGTCCAGTTCATACAGCCTCCCTTTAATCTTTTTTAATAGGACTAGAGATTTATTCATTGTTTCCCGTTCGGAATGAATTTCCGGCCCCCACTCCTATATTCTTTTAATTCTTTGTCACTCCCAGTATAGATTATTTGGAGTGAAAGTGAATGAAAACAAATTGTAAGGAATCCGAAACCCAATTGAATCTTAGAGTCATTATCGCCTTGTTTAATATGAATTGATTAAAAGATATGTATTTTACAAATTTCTGATATTAGACATTTTCTTTATTGTACACAAAATTATTTGAACAGCTTTCTGGAGTTGCGAAGCTTTGTCGACAAGTTCTTGTGGCTTTGTTATGGTCAGGAAGAAAGACAGGGAAACAAGGTGCAAAAATTCCATTGGAATAACAGAACATATATACAAGTAAGAGCGTTAGTAGTCAGTAAATTGAGATGTACGTTCGACCTGTAAAGTTACGCTGAGTCTCGTCAGCCTCGCAGCTGCGTCCTCGGAAGTCACGCAGGTTGGTATTTATTGACGGAGGAAGTATCCATTCCTATAGATAGGGTACTAAACCACTTTCCTTTAAAGTACTCAAGCATCGTGTGACACAAACTCTCAACTATAAATTGATAGTCAGGTTCTAATTTGTACATATTAGAATAACTTATTAACCATTTCATTTCTTCTTCTTCTTCTTCTTCTTCTTCTTCTTGTTTGTGTCGTGTCTTTCAGGATATAGGCAATCATGACTTTCCAGAATTTTCTTTCCTTTGTATCTTTTAATAAAGATTGTATTTTAAATATTAATCTTAATCCTTGCTCCGCCATTTATTTACTCAAATTCGATAATATATTATACTTTGTTTTCCTCTGTCTCATTTGACTGGAATTTGTCGTGCTTGGTACCAAATTTTACAACAGCCCTCCTCATTTTATGAATGATAAATTTAAACCGTTTCATTTTGAGGTGAAGTATGAGTTTACATTTTTATTTCGTTTTATATAAAATTTTATTGTTGCTCACATGCTTGATCTATGGTATCCTCAGCATCCTCCGGCAAAACCATATTTCTGTTGACTCAAGTCTCTTCTTCATTTTTGAATTGTTCAGAATTCCCTGTGATATAAGAGCACTGATATTATGTGAGTGGTCGGTACTGTTTTCTTTAAAACGAAGTTTTTGTTTATTAGGTTATTTTATATGGAGAAAAATTGTTCACGTATAAGACAAGATGGGTATAAAAATTTCATTTTTTGTTTCGGACGGTTATCTGCGTCTATATTAGCACATTGACAACGTTTCCAGCGTTGTAAGCACCGTCCATCTTCAGAAGTTGTGATTGTTGGAATTAATCCAATCGTTTCTATCAAATCTTAAAAAGAAGGATCTTTTAGACAGTCACACTTCCAGATCATTTCACATGAACGCGCACGTCGATATATTCTAAATTCTACGTTGTTCTTCATCTTGAATAATTATCATTACGATGACATCAGTTCCTAACTGGGCATCTATGCAGATGACCCATCATATATTCGCGTCTCACTATCTTCGATCCTGACTTGACATCCCGACTTCTGTCACAGTATCACCAATGTGATTTGGCCTTCCTCTGTTTTTCTACAAATAATTTAATGGTAACTGCTCTAACGAGCTTTTGTTTTCCCCTTTTGCACCGACCACATGAATTTATGCGTGCTGCTAGATTGGCATCTAGGTCCCACCATTTTACTCCTGAAATAGTTAAATATGACCGTCACTTCTATTCCAGGAGTTTCCTTTCTCGCAATTCCCGCCTGTGGAACTCCTTTCCATTTACTTAAATCCCTAATAACTACAATCTCGAAAAATTAAATGCAACATCAATTGTCATCTTCTATCTTCTTGAATCTCGTTCATCCTTTTTCTTTACCTCAATTCATCCTGTCTTCAGTTTTTTTCTCACTGTAACGCTCTTCGTTACTGTAACGCCTTACGCTGTATGGCTGAGTGGTCTAAGTGACAGACTCATGTTAGTAATTATACCTTAAAAGCACGTATAGGTTCGATTCTTATCCACGACAATATATATATATATATATATATATATATATATATATATATATATATATATATATTGGATGAATGTGCGTTGTGGTGCATTGGATATCGGCTCGGAACGACAAATCGCGAAGCAAAGTTCGAATTCCAGTTGAATTCCATGTATTCACTTACGCGCAAATACCCTTGGGAAAGGAATTAATCCGTCTGTTCCTCCAGTTATGGGTTGAATAACAGACCAGATTGGATTCTGTAGCCTTGGCTGGCAAACAGTCTAACGCATAAAGCAATGGCAACCTACTGTGGGGATAATCTTCTGCCCAGTCAGTCGTCTTTTCAAGACATGATCGCCCAAGCGTGTATCATGTGTGGCCCTTAACTGACTGAACGCTCTTCATACTAGTGATGATCCCCCTTGCTTAGGGTTAAATGATTTTAAAAAATTATGGACAGCGGTTCTAACAATGTAATTACTGTAAATGGTTTTAATTTTAGAAATATAGACATATAGTTATACTAGCTTACGAATTATTAAATGAAAAAGAAACCCAAGTAGTTTGTCTCCCAAAATACGTTGGTTGTTATCGTCACATCCTTTCGGCTGTTGTATCTTATTTGTCTTTTTCAGATGACTCTGTCAGAATTTAAAGCCGAACGCTTCATTCAATCTCGCGGGATAGACTGTCAGTTAGATGTTCAAGCGCGTTATTATATTTTAATAGATAATTGAAGTAATCAAATAATTGTTAATCAATTTGAGTTTGTATGAACAAATGAATGAGAACAATTTCCCTTGGATATTGAATAAATGATTGGGTTCAGTATTTCATGCATGTCACTGAATTCATGGCACAAGAGTCTAAGGATATATAAGCTGAAACGTCCTGACAGCTAACAAAATATGCACAGTAGTACGAATGTCACATATGCAAAAACTTATTTAATGTACAGTGTATTCTACGGCAATGCATCATTCTACCTTACCATTAACGCTAATGTTGCCAGTCGAACATTATCATCTTTAAAGAGCGAACTACTTTATTCAGTATGTAAAGTTAAATAATATATTTTTCAATAATAAGCCTTGGTATATTTTTTATATACTTAGCTCACTGGTGCTCCCTATATATGTATTTATACGAGACACAAAATTAGCAAATAGATCCCAACTTTTACTGTGAAACCAATAAAATGTAAACGCAATTTCTACGCCATCAACTTCTTTTCTCGCACTTCCTGTCTGTGGAATTACCTTCCGTTTACTTGCTTTCCCGACAGCTACAATCTCCAAGAATTTAAATGTAAAGCCAATATTCATCTCCTATCTCACTGACCTGCATCCTCGTTCTCATGCTCCTTTCTCCGTCCACGCCACTCACATCTGTATTCTTATCCTTCTCTTACCCACTTTCTGACACCCCCAATAACCTATCACTCTTTCTCATAACTTTCCTCTTATGTAACCCCTGCTCATCAGTGGCAGTAAAAGGCTTCCTTGGTGCGATATGATTATAAAATAATTCCTTGCATACAACGCAATACTTTTTTTCACATTGAATTCAATTTAATGTTTGATCACATTTGTCACTGGTAGATTTATGCTAAAATATTATCTCTTCTTGTTATGGTGAAACACACCTATTCCTCAGATAATGGTGTCTCCCTCCTATGTTAATAAGAGTTGAAAGGAAGTTACCTCGAGAAATTCTTGGGAATTTCATAGGAGTTCTTAGAAGTTCTAGAGAGTTCTTCAGAGTTCTATTAGAATTCAGTAGAACTACTAGGCAGTTGATATGAGTCGGCAGTTATCCGAATACTAAGGAGTCAGTTTTTAGTGGAAGATTACCAAGTTGCTAACATTTAGGGTGCGTTAAGTCGATTAGAAACTGGCATATCCCGATTATAATTTTCAATGCGAAAATTACTCCACAACATAATTGGCGCCGAAAATCTACGAATTCACATGGAAGAGGAGGGTTAGGAGAGAAACGGAGAGAAAACTTGTTTTTTCTCGAGACAAAATCGCCACAACAAAATTGGCGATGACAAAAATTTTGAGACGTCACGCGGAGTAGGAGAGAAAATATTTTCTCTTACGTCAAAGAAATTGGACAAATAAAGATTACCAACAGTTGGCTGAAGAAAGTTGCAAAGTTACGAATACTTTGACAACAATATCTCGAAGTCACAAAGAAACAAAATTTATGCTCAGAAGACTTCGAAAGGCGTGGAGTAATTAAAAAAGACAAATTTCGGTAACGAAATTTGCACACGTAAATATATATATATATATATATATATATATATATATATATATATATATATTGTTGTATTCTCAATACACAGTAGCACAAATTCGTCTGACTCCGCCTCAGCAACATAAGATGTGGTATGGATTTCTTGCATAAAAATGGCAGAATTTGAGGATTTCTTCCAGGAACTTTTTTAAATTGCAGACGGAACAGCAAGCAAAAATTCTAGAAAAGCAAATTAAATTCCAGGAACAAATTCAGGAGGAAATTTTCGACAAGCAGTTAAAATTTCAACAAAATATGGTTCATATGCAAATGAAATTTCAAAAGAAAAGGGAACAGAAAAATATTTAAGATTCTTTTCCAGAAAATACAGTTTGGAACTCGATCGAGAATTTCACATGCTCTACAGACAAATAAGTAACTTTCGAGGATTATTACAACAAATACACAGACCTGTATGCCGTAAACTGCTATTCAGGGTCAGATAAAAAGAAGGTGAGACTTCTTCTAAATAAGTTAGGAACGTCTGAACATAGCAAAATGGTAAATTATATTTTAGCTAGAAATACCTGTGATTTAAAGTTTACTGAGGTGGTAAATATATCAACGGAACTTTTCAGCAAGAAAACATCCCTGTACCACAAGAGGTGAAAATGTTTGAATTTAATGAAGGAGGACAAACAAGATTATATAACATATACAGCAAACGTAAACAAGCATTGTAAAGAATTTAAGCTGGCCGATTTGAGCGCAGGCAATTTCAAGTGCTTCGTATTTGTTCAGGGCCTCGTATCAGAAAAGACGCAGAGATGAGAAAATGGTACTGACGAAATTAGAAAACGTTCCAAATATTACAGCACAGGATTTGGCAGCGCATTGTACAAAATATGTTAGCGTAAAAAAAGATGCAAAAAAGATTGAATAGTCTGGCGTTTCAGACATAAGGAAAGTACGATACAAAGAAGATAGTCAGTACAACAACAAATACTAAAATTGAAGTTCATCAAACAAAAATATCAGGCAAAAATATTCAAAAACTCCCGAAACCGTTTTTTGCTTGCAGTGGATTACGCTGGTAGAGAGAGATCAATTTTAGGAACAAAAAATTTTCCACTGTGGAAGAATGGAGCACAAAAGCTCGCACTGCAGAGCAAGAAATAAAGACGTAGAAATAAAAAAAAGTGATATCCATCCAAGTTGAAGACGGAATAACGAAAAAAGTCTTTACAGTCGAGAAAAACAACAAAAACGTAAAAATGCAACTCGACACTGGTGGTGTATGTCTATTATAAATCTAAATACGTGGAAGAAGTTGGGGAAACCAACGTTAATCAAAACGAATAACACCACGAGGTCAATGACGGATGAAAAGATACAGTTCGTCGGAGAATTTGTCACAAACCTCACATTAAATAAAAAACGCGAAAAGTCAGAATATTTGTCATCGAAGATGCCACAAATTTACTTGGTACAAATTAGATAACAGAATTCCAATTATGGGATATACCAATTAATTCTTTTTGCCATAAGGTAGAAAGCTTAAACAACGAGGCAGAAAAACTCATAAGTAAACTAAAGGAAACATTTCCTACTGTTTTCTCGCCAGGTTTAGGATCATGCACCAAGATGCAGGTAAAATTCCAGTTGAAAGAAAACGCTCAGAGGTATTTAAAAAGAAAAGAAATGTGCCGTTTGCCTCTATTAAATTGATAGATATGGAATTAGACAGACTTGAGAAAACAGCTGTAGTTGAAAAGTTCAGTATAACGAATGGGCGACACCGACAGTATACGTAAAAATAAGTCGAAAGAAATTCGTGTTTGTGATGATTTCTCGACGGGGCTACACGCAGCACTTAAGGATTACAGTTATCCCCTACCAACCGCAGAAACATTTTTTACGAAGCTAAACAGAGGCAAAATATTTTCGAAAATAGACCTCATCGACGCAAACCTGCAAGTACCGGTAGAGAAAGAAACTTCAAAGCTCTTATATATAAACACGCAACGAGGTCTGTATAAGTTTAACAGACTACATTTTGGTGTCAAAGTCGCACCCACCACATTCCAGCAAGTAATGGATTCGATGTTGGGTGGTCTAAATTTTGCCGTCGCGGATCTTGACGGCATCCTAATGAGAAGCACAATTATAGCTGAACATATAAAACATGTAAACTCAGTAGTTGCAAGAATTCAAGAATTCCGATTCAAACTTAAGGAAAATAAATGGGAGTATTTTATGGCCAAAATAAAATATTTGGGGAAGATCATCGAAAAAATAATTTGAAGGCCAGACCCAGAGCGAGTAGCGGCTATAAAAGACATGCCGGCTCTAAAGATTTGGGGATTAGTCATTTATTATCAGGTATATGTATTTTGGGATTAATCAATTATTATCAGGTATATGTATTTTGGGATTAATCAATTATTATCAGGTATATGTATTTTGGGATTAATCAATTATTATCAGGTATATGTATTTTGGGATTAATCAATTATTATCAGGTATATGTATTTTGGGATTAATCAATTATTATCAGGTATATGTATTTTGGGATTAATCAATTATTGTCAGGTATATGTATTTTGGGATTAATCAATTATTGTCAGGTATATGTATTTTGGGATTAATCAATTATTGTCAGGTATATGTATTTTGGGATTAATCAATTATTGTCAGGTATATGTATTTTGGGATTAATCAATTATTGTCAGGTGTATGTATTTTGGGATTAATCAACTATTATCAGGTATATGTATTTTGGGATTAATCAATTATTGTCAGGTATATGTATTTTGGGATTAATCAATTATTGTCAGGTATATGTATTTTGGGATTAATCAATTATTGTCAGGTATATGTATTTTGGGATTAATCAATTATTATCAGGTATATGTATTTTGGGATTAATCAATTATTATCAGGTATATGTATTTTGGGATTAATCAATTATTATCAGGTATATGTATTTTGGGATTAATCAATTATTATCAGGTATATGTATTTTGGGATTAATCAATTATTATCAGGTATATGTATTTTGGGATTAATCAATTATTATCAGGTATATATCCCTAAGATGTATGATCTGCGGGAACCTTTAAATGAGTCAGTAAAATAGGAAAACCCTGGAAGTGGACTGAAGAATGCCAGAAAGCATTCAATAAGATAAAAGAAGCATTAACTACGGAACTCTTTCTAACCTATTACAGTTCGCATTTAGAAATCATAGTAGCCCGTAACGCAAGTGCCTATGGGATGGGAACATGCATATTACATAAAATGGCAGATGGTCAAGTTAAACCACTTGTGCATGCTTTTAGGGCACTACTTCCGGTTGAGAAGAATTACTCTCAGACAGAGAAAGAGGCGCTAGGTATTATATTCGCAGTAGCGAAATTTCACCGAGTCATTCACGGTCGACATTTTAAGCTACAAATATCGATTTCCGGATCAAAAACGAGTTTGCTGATACGTACAACCAACCGACTAAAGAGATGTGGTATGATACTACTAAATTATGATTTCAGTATGGATTACATACCGTCAAACAAATTTGGCTACGCTGATGGGCTCCACGTTAATTCCAAAACTGATTGAACCATTTGAAAACACGGTAATTGCCGCACTAACGTCTAAAGAGGAACTAAAAATTACTGTATGTAATGCAGTTCGAGAGCTTTCGGTAACACTGAAAAAAATAAAAGAAAAAACCACCAGGGACAACTATATCTTGCAAATAAAACAAAAATAGCCAAGAGAGACTAGTTCACGACAAATGTTCTTTCGCTGTGTGACTCAGTATTATTATATAGAGAACGTGTTGTGATCCCTAACACGCTACAAAACCAGATACTGAAGGATTTCCACACTAGTCATCCGTGGAACACTAGGATGAAAAGCCTAATGCGAAGCTTTTTTTTATTGGCCAAACATGGACGGAGAAATCGAGAATAAAGTTGAAAGGCTGTGCCTTAGCTGCAAAGGCATCCCCGATAAAATTTAATCCCTGGCCCAAAACAGACCTGCCATGGTCTAGGTTACACGTGGATTTTTCGGGTCCACTAAATGGATACTATTACATAATAGTAGTAGATAATTTCTCAAAATGGCCGGAGATACAGAAAATTAGACAACCGACAACCCAAAGTACAAAGAATTTCCTACTAGAATTGTTCGCAAGGTTTGGTGTTGCAGACGCAATAGTAACATACAATAGAAGCCAGTTTACGTCAAGACAGTTTAAGGATTCTTTTTATGTAGGACATATTACTACAGCTCTCTATCACCCAAGATCTAACTGGTTAGCAGAAAGATTCGTCGACACCCTTAAAAGAGCTTTAAAGAAAGCTAGAGAAATACACACAGAAGAAGCCTTACAGAAATTCCTAGAAGTATACAGGATTATTCTAAATAATGGCACACCAGATTTACAATCGCTTGCCGAAGTAATGTTTGCAAGTAGGGTTAGATCTTTATTCGACAAGTTATTGCCCAAAAAGTCAAAGACAGACAGAGAAAGATTTACTGACATAAAAAAAAAAACTCAGGTGAAAAAATTTATTTCAAAATCTACAGACAGAAAAAGTTGTTCTGGGAAATTGGAATAATTGACAAGCGGATCGGCAACATGATGTACCTGGTAAAAGGAGAAAAAATTACGTGCAAGAGGCACATTAAACAAATTAGAAGACGCTCTTTGAACGTGGTTGACAGCGGTCCAACGGAAAACACCCCGATGGAGGTAATTTATAACACATTCGAACTACCAACGCCAGTAACAATTTTACCGGAAGTATGCCGATCCAAAAGAAAAAGTAATGAAACGGATCAATTACAAGTGGATCCAAAACGTAGCAGATATAATGCTGAGAAAGTAAAGTTTTTTCTTCATTCATATTGCCTGTAAAAAGCAAAATATAAATAAAGTTTTACCCCTGCGGAGTAAAATTTAGGAGGGGGTATTATGGTGAAACAAACCTATTCCTCAGATAATGAAATCTCCCTCCTATGTTAATAGGAGTTGACAGGAAGTTACGTCGAGAAGTTCTTGGGAAGTTCATAGGAGTTCTTAGAAGTTCTAGAGAGTTCTTCAGAGTTCTATTAGTGTTCAGTAGAACTATAAGGCAGTTGATATTAGTCGGCAGTTAGCCGAATACTAAGGAGTCAGTTTTTAGTGGAAGATTACCAAGTTCCTAACATTTAGGGTGCGTTAAGTCGATTAGCAACCGACATATCACGATTATAAGTTTCAGTGCGAAAACTACTCCGCAACACTTCTTGTACCTATCCAGTAAGAAACTCACGCCTCCTATTATTATTTACCATTACAAGAACCAAATCAGGTTAAATACAGGTGTACTGCTGCTGTTTATAGCAAGAGAAGACCTCTCCAGACTTCACTTTTCAATAAGACAAGAGTACAAATAGGTTTCCGGTTCATTGTGTATGACGAATTAGTTTACCTCCTGTTTGTGCCTTTCCCACCAAAGAAACGCTGCAAGTTTATTGCTACTCTGTCGCTGCTTTCATAAGAAATTTGAAGATAAACCACTTTTCGGAGATCCACTACGTCTAACTAACACATCTAAGACCCGTGATGTCGCGCACATTGTAGCGTATCACCCAAATTCCTTTTGTTGCCTATTAATGAAATGTAAATTCAACTGGAACATCTTCTCCTACTAAATACTTCTTTGGTAGAACCAGATTCGAAGATAATGCTATTCTGATCATTACAATATTAAGCTTTTTTAAGTCTAGGGTCAGTCGTTGTCTTCCTCAGATCTTTCGAATGCCTCGTGCTTCTTGTACAGAGGGGTATTTTTTAAAAATATTTATATTACCAGGAATAAACAGGAATTTTTTTTTAAAATCTTTTTATTATTATTATTATTAAAAGCCACAAAATCCTGGCAAAATGTCTTTCAAAGACACAGAGAGAATTTCAGTTAGGAAAGTATTCTTGTCAATTTGTGATTTTTTATTTTTGAAAAAACAAGAAACCAAGCGAGAGAGGACAGGGAGTTGACGGGGTTGGTTTAAGCATAATCGATAATTATAAAACAGAATTAATTGTAATCAGTTTTGAGCTTGTGTATAGTAAAATTCTTGATAGGAGAATGTTGTGAGACCTCCCCTTTTTCTATGATAATGGACTCGACTTGAGTATACATATACTCCTGCCATAGTGAGATACGTCAGTTATCGTAATGATCCATTAGAGTTTTTGAGGAGTACCGGGACTGATCCGTAAGTTACCGTGAGATACCAAAGTTACCCAAAGAATACCGCGTCAGAAGTCAGAATACCTCTGAGCTCCACTCAGCTAGATTAATATTACATGAATGTACTATTTCAAACAATGCTTTACTTCAAGACATGTATATATTTCTTTCTTACTAATCATATTCCTGGATTAATAAACTGCGTTCAAGTTTGCATATTACGTTCAATATGAACTATTTTTCTATCTCAGATATCTGTTTTGTTGTTCATTATTTTGTGTAGTTCCTCACCCAGATCCACAACAGAGAGGAATTTAAATTTTGACATCAATAGCATATTGTGGTCTACATTATTTATTTTTGCTCAAAATTTTATCATGCAAACATGATTCTTTAAATCTATCCATCCTTTTAATTTTGTGGCTACTCATTGTTTCTTTTAATTTGTTAATTTTGTTTATTATTTCTAATGTTTGCCAAACATTGCTTGAATTTGTGTGCGTATATATATATATATATATATATATATATATATATTAAAAAAGAATTAATTCAAAGATGTTGAATGGCCATTTCGATATGAAGATCCCCACGGGGGACGACACATCACCTCAGCAACAGAAAAAACCTTTCAGAAACTGGAGAAAAATTAGTCTACTTTTCCTTTTTAAATAGATTGCAAAGAAATTAAAAAATAAATAATAAAATAAAAGAAAAAGAAAAAGAAAGGGAAAGAAAAAGAAAAAGAAAACGAAAAAGAAAATGAAAAAGAGAAAGATAGAATAAAATCAAATAAATAAGAAAAGAAAAAAAATTGACATCGTCTGGGTTCGCAAAAAAAAGGGAGAATGTAACTAAAAATTAACAGACAGCCGTGTTAAATCGACGTAAGTTTAAGCAACACGGAAAAAAGGTGGTAAGAGAGATAAAAGAAGGAAGGGAGGGAAAAAGAAAGAAACTAAATAAAAAATAAATTTTAAATATTACAGACGCTGGACAAATTCAAAAACCTAATTTCCCCAAAACGTTGAAGTATTAGAAAAAGGCCTTTACTTAAAAAGGCATAATTATTAATAAAAGGGAATAAAAAGATATAGGATTTAAAATAAAATTATTTTTAAAAAAATTAGGTCATTTGAAATTAAACTAAATAAAGACAACACTAGGTAAAAAACAAATTAATTACAATTATTATATACATACCTATAGAAGTACACACATACATACATATATATACACACACAATTCTACGAATAAGAATACATATATACATACACATACACACACATACATTCAATTTATTACACACTTATATACATATACATGCGCATACACACATATATATGTGTGTATACACCTATATACAAAAAATTCATATACACATAATATACATGTGTACACATACATGCACACATACACACACACACACACACACACACACACACACACACACATATATATATATATATATATATATATATACATATTCCATATGAACTCACACACATACATATTAATGAGTATTATGAAAAGGAGCATTTAAATAGCTAAAAATTTTTTTTCAAAATTACATATAGCCCACATACATAAATACATATATACATATATAGACATATATATACAAATATGCACATCCACACACAAACATATACATATACATAAAAAAAAATTAAAATTAAAATTAAAAATTTTTTTTTCTTTTTTTTTTTAAAATATTAAAAAAATTATAGAAAAATTTAGAATTTAAAAATTAAAAATTAGAAGTTAAATTTTAAAATCCGCCCTATGGCGGCACTTGTTTATAAATTCCCTCCTAAAGTTCATCAGGACTTACTTTTGAACTTTAGGAGGGAATTTATAAACAAGTGCCGCCATAGGGCGGATTTTAAAATTTAACTTCTAATTTTTAATTTTTAAATTCTAAATTTTTCTAATTTTTTTAATTTTTTTAATAAAAAAAAAAATTTAAAAAAAAAAAAAGAAAAAAAAATTTTAATTTTAATTCTAATTTTTTTTTATGTATATGTGTATGTTTGTGTGTGGATGTGCATATTTGTATATATATGTATATATATGTATATATGTATTTATGTATGTGGGCTATATGTAATTTTGAAAAAAATTTTTTAGCTATTTAAATGCTCCTTTTCATAATACTCATTAATATGTATGCGTGTGAGTTCATATGGAATATGTATATATATATATATATATATATATATATATATATATATATATGTGTGTGTGTGTGCGTGCGTGTGTGTGTGTGTGTGTATATGTGTGCATGTATGTGTACACATGTATATTATGTGTATATGAATTTTTTGTATATAGGTGTATACAGACATATATATGTGTGTATGCGCATGTATATGTATATAAGTGTGTAATAAATTGAATGTATGTGTGTGTATGTGTATGTATATATGTATTCTTATTCGTAGAATTGTGTGTGTATATATATGTATGTATGTGTGTACTTCTATAGGTATGTATATAATAATTGTAATTAATTTGTTTTTTACCTAGTGTTGTCTTTATTTAGTTTAATTTCAAATGACCTAATTTTTTTAAAAATAATTTTATTTTAAATCCTATATCTTTTATTCCCTTTTATTAATAATTATGCCTTTTTAAGTAAAGGCCTTTTTCTAATACTTCAACGTTTTGGGGAAATTAGGTTTTTGAATTTGTCCAGCGTCTGTAATATTTGAAAAATTTTTTTTCTTTAGTTTCTTTCTTTTTCCCTCCCTTCCTTCTTTTATCTCTCTTACCACCTTTTTTCCGTGTTGCTTAAACTTACGTCGATTTAACACGGCTGTCTGTTAATTTTTAGTTACATTCTCCCTTTTTTTTGCGAACCCAGACGATGTCAATTTTTTTCTTTTCTTATGTATTTGATTTTGTTCTATCTTTTTCTTTTTTTTTTCGTTTTCTTTTTCTTTTTCTTTCCCTTTCTTTTTCTTTTTCTTTTATTTTATTATTTATTTTTTAATTTCTTTGCAATCTATTTAAAAAGGAAAAGTAGACTAATTTTTCTCCAGTTTCTGAAAGGTTTTTTCTGTTGCTGAGGTGATGTGTCGTCCCCCGTGGGGATCTTCATAACGAAATGGCCATTCAACATCTTTGAATTAATCCTTTTTTAATATATATTTGCTCTGTAATATTTTATTACATGGAGCTCTCTTCCTGTATCATTTTTTAATATTAAAATAAATTTTTAATATTAATTAAGATCGGGTTTTTTGGAATTTACCTTCCTGCTTTTTTCCCTTGGATTGATGTATCTGAATTAATATATATATATATATATATATATATATATATATATATATATATATATATATCAAAATTTGTGTATTTCAGCAGAAAATTTTCTTTTAAACATATCAGATTAAATGAATTGCAAACAATATGTTTGCTTATGTTTTACTAAAATCCGTTAATACTCATGTATAATCTTTCGCGAATTACTATCAAAAGATTTCAGAAATGAGATGTTATTTTCATTCATTTCTTATGGTATCCAAGTACTTTTACCCTCTTTCCAAAGTCCTCTCTCGGGGTGTGAGTTATGGTAAATAATGAAACCGGAAAACTGTGTTGCTAAAAATTACTGTCTATTTTTTCAGCTTCAAATATAACGGTTGACAAATTGCTAGCGTTCTTTTAAACTTGAAAATTATCCAAAATGGAGTTTTTTTTTATATGTTTAATGTTATGGTCATGCACGTGTTAAAACATGAAAAAACTGTTTTTTACTAACATTTTAGGACATTACTACAGTATTATAGCTGATTCTATGAATTCACGGCTTAATTGTCACCCGTTATATATGAAGCAGAATAAAATGTGAAGTTGAATACACCTAGATTAAAACCCACTGTTCAAGCATATAGATATATATTTTTTCTAAGCATATACTGTTAAATATAATTGACAATGAATGTCTATTATGTATAATCATGAGCCGTTCTAAACATCGTATTTTGACTTTAATTTAAGGTAAAAATAAATACAAGAATTCTCCAACATTTGTTGGAGAATTCTTGTATTTATTTTTGTCTTTATTTTCACATGCAAAACTTAGAACGGTTCATGATTAAACATAATAGAAATTCAATGTCTCTTATATTTAACAGTACATGTTTAGAAACTTATCTGCCGCCTATATATATATATATATATGCGTGCATAATGATTATGATTTTTTCAACCAATGATAGATGATTGGGGTACATCATAGTTTTTTTTTCCTTAAATAGGAATACAAGAATACAGTTACAAAATGTTGGTCCTTTGACTTATACTAATTTAAAACTTAATAACTAATTCATTCTCTTCTTCCAACATATGCAACCGTTCTTACTCGATCGGTGGAGATGAAAAAATCAATTTTAACCAAGGCTTACATTAAATTATACATATGCTTTTGTAGAAAATAGACAAAGAAGAAAAAACGAATGAATCGCAAATGAGATTCTCGATATGATGCAGTGTGAACAGAAAATAATATCAATACACAGAACGGAATACAGAAAACTAGACAAATGAATAAGAAATAAATGCAAACAGGGTGAAGAAAAATGATTCAAAGAAAGATGTGCAAAAATAAAACGAATGTCTGTCACAGAAAAAATCGATATTCGTAATAAAATAAAAGAACTACTAGGACAAAATGCATGATTATCAAATGGATGCATAAAATCCAAGGTTGGTAGGCAGATATACCTCTTCTACTTTTATGGTTCATGTCCATTCAGAACGTAGGCGATCATGTCTTTCCAAGTCTCCCTATCGCTGGTAGCTCTTAGTGTGATTCTATTTCCACGTGGATATATTTCTTTGCTTTTTTTTTTTTAATACAACGGAGTGAGGGAAATTGATATTAGTGGTATTGTTAGTTGTGTCTTATTGTAATCCGCGATGTGAGCTTACGTAAAAAATATTTTGAATACTATTATGTACTTGTAAAATCCGAGGGTAGAGAAATTGGCTGATAATTGAGAAAGAAGATAAACACTTCCTCCTGTTACCCCACACAAACCCCACTCTGCTTAACACCTGCTCAGGTTTTTCAAATATGTTATCCGCTGCTTTCCTCTGTCTCTATTTCCCTCTATCTTACCCACTATCTGACCCTCTATTCTTCAAACTCTCTTTCCTCATTGCATGTCTCAGGAACTTTAGCTGTCTTTTCCTGGTGATTATTATTAATTTCCTTTTCGTTTAGATCTTTTCTGAAACCTCGTCATTGCTCACATGCTCGATCCCTGATATTTGCATGATGCCTCTGTAGAACAACATTTATGTTGCTTTAAGTCTATCCTGCATAAATATATATTTTTATAATCACATTGCCCCAAGCAAGGCCTTTTACTGTCATTGTTTTGCAGGGAGGTAAATAGGAGGAAAGTTATGAGAAAGAGTGACAGGTTACAGGGGTGTCAGGAAGTGGGTAAGAGAAGGATGGGAATACTGATGAGAGTGGAGTGGACGCAGAAAAGAGCATGAGAGAGGATGCAGATTGGTGAGATAGGAGATGACTATTGACTTTACATTTAAATTCTTGAAGATTGTAGCTGTTGGGGAAGCAAGTAAAACAGAAGAGAATTCCACAGATGGGAAGTGCGAGAAAAGAAGTTGCTGGGGTAGAATTTGCCTTTAGATTTATTGGTTTCACACTAAAAGTGACCTTGATAATCTAGTGGCTCGAGTAAATTCATATAAAAGGGGGCGCCAGTGAGATGGAGTAAATATATTGGGAACTCTAGCGGAACAAAGGTGAATAGCTGGTAGTACAAAGAAATACCGACAGATCGGAAATATTAAAAACTTTAGTGGATGCAGCACTGGTTATACTGATATAAAAATAGCGGCAGAGACAGACGGAATTGAAATAGAGATTCTGGCAGGCTAAGACGATTGCGGCATTGACAAGATCACAGAAATAATAAATGAAATCTACAACTGGGGTGATTTGCTGGCAGACCTAAGCAGAACGATTGTCATAGCACTACCTAAGAAACCAGGTGCAAAGGAATGGGAACTCTACCAGACAATCAGCTTAATGAGTCAAATAACAAAATTCATCGTTCGGATTCTGATAAACAAAACACACAGCAGAATTGGCCCAGAGATAGAACAAGAACAGTGCAATTTCATTAAAGATAATGAGACAAGGAATGTTATATTCATGCTCAGAATGCTATCTGAAAAGAAAACTCATACTTAACATCAGGAAAAGACAGATGATGTCCCTGAGACATGTAATGAAGAAGGAGGGCCCGGAGAATTTAGTACTCACAGGACGGATAGAAGGAAAGAGAGACAGAGGAAAGGTCAACATATATTTACTTATACAGTTAAGAGAAAAAGAAAGGCAACAACGATGTAATGGAAAATTAATTTTGGATTAATTTTTAGGGGGTTTATGTTAACAGAACAGAAACAAAAGACCAGAACTTAATGGTATTGTAATAGAGATGCTGATGGCTTTGGCATAGACAAGATCACAGAAATAATAATTGAAATCTACAACTGTAGTGATTTGCTGGCAGACTTAAACAGATCGATTGTCATAGCACTTCCTAAGAAACCAAGTGCAAAGAAATATGAACTCCACTTATTAATCAGTCTGATGAGCCATATAATAAAACAGATTACCCGAATTTTGATGAATGCAGCACGAAACAGTATCAGGCCGGTGATAGGACAAGAACAGTGCAGGTTATTCAAAAGTATCGGGGCAAGCAAGGCGATATTTTTGCTCAAATTATTATCATATGAACTACGCAAAGGCATTCGACAAAGTTCGTCACAAAGTTCTGTTACAGCTGCTCACTTACCTTGACATATTCGGGAAAAATATTAGAAAAAATCTAGAATCTATACCGTCAGCAATCCGCCACCATACAAACAGAAAATGAGTTCAGATATAAAAAAAGAACTACAAAGGGTTGTAAAGCAAGGATATATTTTCTCACCGAGTTTATTCAAACTATACAACGAAGCAATTCAGAGAGAATTATAAGTGCCAACAGGATTCATTATTGGCGACCATAATCTTAACAATATAAGATATGATGATGATACAGTGCTGATAGCAGACACAAAACATAAACTACAAAAGCACCAACAAAATATAGCGAAAGAGAGCGAGAAGGAAGGACTAAGCATAAACTAGTAGTAAACAAAATACATGGTTATCAGCAAAAGAATGAGACAAAAATGAAAATTACATTTTTTAAAATCTTTTCCCCCTAAGCAAGGCGGTACCGCCACTTCTGCGCAGGGGGCTACATAAGAGAAAAAGATTTGATAGGAGGAGAGTAAAGAGAAAGATGAACCAGTTTCAGGAGGTGTCTGAGAAAGAGCAAGAAGGATGGGATTACAGGTGTGATGACAGCTGCAAAGGTAGAGAGAAAGGAAACGATATAGAGGGTGATGTAGAAAGAACTGGAACCAAGTGGTTAAGAGATGGGTATTGACATTGCATTGAAATTCTTGGAGGTTGTAGCCGTCAGGAATGCAAAATATGGAAGAGAGTTCCACAGGCGAGAAGTGGGAGAAAAGAAGCTGCAGGAGTAGAATTCTCGGTTGCATTTGGTTGATCTAACGGTGAATGGGTGGTACCCAGTTGCCAGTCTGGTTGCAGGAGTAAACTCCTGTGGCACTGGCACCTGTGGCTTAAGTTCGTTGGAGCAGAAGCCATGAAAGTATTTATAGACCAGACAGAGGAATGCCACATCCTGTCGGTGAGAAAGTAACTGGAGTTGTGCAGCCAAGTCGGTACCTACCACATTACTGATTCTTCTTTGGAGCCTATCGAGAACACAGATGAACAGCGGGGGCGCCTGACCATATATGATAGAAGTATTCTATGTCGGAGATACTAAAATCAAGCCGGTTCAGAAATTTAAATATTTGGAAGTGTTCAAACAAACGTCGAGAAATGCGACTATGAGATCCGATAACGTATTGAGATGGCCAAAGGTACATTCACAAAGCTAAACATTATATTAAGAGACATAAAAGTTTCCTTTGAAACAGAGAAAAGATAACTGAATCGTAATGCGATACGTGCTGATCCTGAATGGCAGTGAATGCTTGACAATATCCTCAAAGATAAAGACAAGATTTGAGGCAACAGAAATACGTTTCTACAGAAGGAGTGTGAAAACACTATTAATGAACTAGGGATCAATGAAAAAGGGATAAAATAAAGAGAATCAAAAGAAAAATGACGGGGCTGAAATTAGTGGGACACATATTGAAGAAAATATCTTGAAGAACTTGATCAGCGGACGTATTTAAGACAAGACGGACAGAGGGAAATTAAAAGTAACCAACATTCTTTTTAATCTTTTCACCTCAAACAAAACAATAAAGCCACTACAATACAATGGCTATATGAGAGAAAAAAAACTATTAAGAAGAAAGAACAATTAAATAATATAAAATAATCAGATGTTAGATTACGATTGATATTGCATTTAAATTTTTGTTCATCAAAGTTGACTCTTTAGAAAAAATCCGGAAGAGAGTTTCACAAGCAAGAAGTGGGTGAGAAGAGTTTTTTTTAACATAGAAGTTGCGTTTACATCTATCAATTCCAACTAAGAAAAAGATGGGATCTTGCCACCAAATTAATCAGTCAGTCGGTTAAGTGCGATATGTGATACACGCTTTGGGCGATCATTTTTCTTAACTTACTGTATAGATTTTGTTATGTACGGATCGATAAATATACAAATGTATTTTAATTTTACAAACACGGTGAGAACATTATGGCCGTGATCATAGGTAATGTTATTGAGTTCTCACTTTTCTTTTTTTTATTAATAATGCTTCCATTATGTTTAATGTTTTTACATCTGTACGAGGTTATTATATTTGTATTTTTTACAACTACATTGCGATTAATCAGTTAAATGCCATACCTGATGCACGCTCTGGGCGATCATGTCTCGAAAGAGACATGACTGACTGGACAGAAGATTATCCCGCAGTAGTTTGCCATTGCTTTCTGCGGTAGACTGTTTGCCAGTCAAGGCAACAGAACCCAATCTGTCCTGTTATTTGTCTCATAGCTAGAAGGGGAAGAAATTTACTATATTATTATGTAGCAATTAGTGAGGGATCATTTTATTATTTCATAACAATATAAAAATGATTCCCCACTTTATGCCCAGTAGAAGTCTTAATCATGTTTTCAACTATTATATTCAGTCAGCAGTCAAGTGCCATACGTGATATAAACTTTGGGTGATCATTTCTCGAAAGAAGCATGACTGACTGGGTAGAAGATTATCCCGCAGTAGGTTGCCATTGCTTTCTGCGGTAGACTGGTTGCCGGCCAAGGCTATAGATTCCAATCGGTTCTAATATTTAACCATAACTAGAGGGAAGAGACAGGTGAATAATTTTCCAAAGATACTTTTTGCGTATGTAACTGCAAGGAGTTCACTACGCTTAGATCCTCCATAAATTCTAGATACCATAGAGGAAAGGGTCATCAGAACTATCCGAATGAAAGTACTGATAGAAAAGACAGACACAGCTTATATTATTGTGGTGTCGAAATGAGTGAAACACAAATGCCACATGACAACAATCATAATTAAGGATATTGAAGAATAAAAGAAGAAGAATTAAAAAGACAGTAAATAATTATCAACATTATATTTAAAATTTTGAATATAAATTTTTGCAGGAAACAAAGAACCACGAATAGAATTCCACAAGCGAGAAATACGATAGAAGTTATTGTTAACATAGAATTTACGGTTACATCTACTCATCTCAATAATAAAATGATGCGACATTGCTCTTAAATTCATGTGGCCTATTTGTCATAAAGGAAAGTTCATCAGAACAATTACCATAAATATATTTAAAGAAAAGGCAGAGGGAAGCTACAATAAGCAAAAAGATTGAACCGATATGCTACGACAGGACCAAAGAAACTACAGATGCTTCTTTGGAATTAATCATGAATTTTTAAATGACGAGTAGGCTAAAGATGTAAGGTTTAAAAGCAGTAGCTAAAGAAAGGACCAATGGTAAATATAAGTATGGAAGGTAGATTCCGTAGAGGAAAACTGTCTAGCACGAAACACGGATATAATATTCTTCTCGGAATAGCTAGTAATTAACAAGTTTCTGTAAATAAATAACAGAAGAAGGAAAGAAGCAATTAATGCTTACAGACACAAAGGATACGAAGTTGTGAATAGCTGTGGTAATCTACTAAAATAGACACGAAACATGAATATTGGTGGGTGCAAATCTCCTGAAAACCAGACTTCCGAAGACGCAACGTCCGTTGAGTTAGAATTTTTAGATGTATTAAAGAATGAGAAAAAGAATTAAAAAACTAAAATTTTCTATTATCATTTCTCCTTTGTCATACAAAACTTATCTGAGTAAATAACTTGAAAACAATACTAAAGATCAATAGAACATTTTGTATATTCCTGTCCCCATTAAAGAATACAAGATGCATTCATTCACATGGCTCTCTATAAACTGTGAGTTTATTGATTATATTTGGTAGCCTAGAACTGTGGAAATTACAAAATGAAATGGTATGTGAAAAATCAGTCATTAAAATGCCACACGTGAGACACCCATGGGCGATCATATCCTGATAGATATATGATTGAACGGGCCAAAAATGTTTCCCTAATAGGTTGCCATTACTTTTTGCGTTAGACTGGTTACCAATCAAGACTACAGAACCCAATCTGTTCTGTCCTGCTTTTTAACCCATAATTAACCGATAATAAAATAGATTTCACAAGGATATTTGCGTGTAAGTGAATGCAACAAGTTCAACTGGAATTCAAATTCAGTTCCCCGATTGCTTGTTCCCAGCCGATATCTACTGCACCACAACGCACATCCAATGGACGCTAAACAAAACGGAACAGAGGTTTAATAATATCCATGCGAAAATTCTGTATGTTTTTTTATCAATGTGCAAAAAGAGTGACTGAATGAAAATGTATCCCACGACCTCAGTTTAATTGGGCAAAGAGAACGAATCTATATTGTTAGTCTTTTATCAAATCATCTGTAAAAAACAGATCGACCCTAGCAGTTAGAAGCTAATTCTATGTTAGTGATGTGGACCCAAAGTGGGAGCCACGGAAGGAAAACATGGAACACAAATAAAGACATATATAACAAACA
This sequence comes from Ascarosepion bandense, assembly GCA_037127315.1. NCBI lineage: Eukaryota > Metazoa > Mollusca > Cephalopoda > Sepiida > Sepiidae > Ascarosepion > Ascarosepion bandense. The sequence continues at coordinate 1,630,833 of JBBBDQ010000970.1, forward strand.
GAAAGGTTACAAAGTATAGTGTAAGAGTAAGCGGAGCTTACTATCCAGTGGTGTCCGATATTTGTAGTCGTACGCGGTTGCGCACTACTGGTGCTACAAAATTTAGTCGGCCTTCCCACTTAAGGCGATATGAGACACAAGGTCATTTTATGTGGGTCTTCCGGGCCATATAGCTCGGCTTAAAATATATGTCTATGTTTCCCCAGTCGTGATTCTAGCCTTCGGCGGAGCTACGACTGGGTCAGTGCTCTTAGTCCGAAGGCAGAGAGCTGACACTGACAAAGGTAGCACTTTTGGTGCTACGGCATTTAGTCACCTTCGCACTTAAGGCGAAATGTGACACAAGGTCTTTTTAATGTGGGTCTTCCGGGCCAAATAGCATGGACAAAAATATCTGTCTATCTTTCCTCAGTCGTGATTCCATCCCTCGGCGGAACCACGACTTGGTTAGTGCTCTCTACCCGAAGGCAGAGAGCAATCTCCGGACGAAGGCAGAGAGCGCTCTCCGCCTGAAGGCAGAGAGTTGACAGTGTCAATAGCAGTACCACTAGTGCTATTCCCATAATACTACCATTAGCAATATAGTTCTAGAAGAGTCCAAGATGTAGGTAATTATCGGTCTCACAAAACTTAGGTAACAACCATTTCTTTTTAAATCCAATCGCTCCTTGAGCCTGTAACCTCTGCATCTTTTTTACTCCTGCTATAAATCTCGAGGTTCTCGACAAAATCCAAAAAAAGAATGTCATCGGTCCTGCCTTGGCATCTGGAATCGAGTCCTTTTCTCACAGACGTGAAGTGGCTTCCCTCCTTCTTTTCTACACATATTTTTTTCATATCAATTTCTCTGACGTGATTTTTCCCCGGTTTGACTATGTGAATTTATGCGTGCTACTATATTGGCCTCTAGATTCCACCTTTTTTGAGTTGAAATATTTAAATGTAAACGCAACCTCCTATTCAAATAATTCCGTTTCTCGCACTTCCCAACCTAAGGAACTCCCTTTCTGTTTACATGTTTCTCTTACAGCTACAATCTTGAAAATTTGAATGCAATGTCAATTGCTATCGTCTATCTTTTTGAATCCCGTTCATATATTATAGTTTCTTTACTGTCCCATGTATCTAGTCTTTTTTCTCACTGTAACCCCCCCCCCCCCCACCGCATTAGTGGCTGTTTCTATTTGCTCGGGGTGAAATGATTAAAAAAAAGAAAAACTGATTACTAACTATTTTCTTTTTCTCGTGCTTCTTGTGAATTATGTGAATATCATATTCTGTAGGCCGTCTTCCCTCGTTATTTGATGTAGAAATTCCTTCTTTTCTTTTTAAAAGTCTAAGTGTCCTTGAAGATGTTTTTTTTTTCTTTCATTAAAACTTTCTTGTTGCTAAAATGTTCTGCCCATGGTATTTTTTGTATTCTTCAGTAGAATTATATCTCGTTCGCTTGAAGTCTATTGTAGAGAAAAGTATACACACATGCACACGCATTCAGATATGCACAAAGAAATAAATATCCTTTTGACTTTCGCTCATCTCCGCAAATACTACAAATCCACAAACATACGTCACATCAGAGACATATAAACTGTATGTAAAAACAGAAAAAAGAAAGAAAGAAAGAGGCAAAGAAACAACGAAAGGAACTAAAAGAAAGAAAGAAAACTAAAACAAACTAAAAAAGAAAGAAAGAAAAACTTAGTGACAGAACAAAAAAATGAAACATAGAAAGAGAGAAAATGAACGAAAATGAAAGAAATGAAATAAAAAAGAATGAAGTCAAGAAAAAAGAATGAAATAAAAAATAACGAAAAAGGAAAGAATGCAATGTCAATTGCTATCGTCTATCTTTTGAATTTCGTTCATATATTATAGTTTCAGCTGTCTCTTTCTGATGCTCGGTATTAATTTTCATTTTGTTTCCATCATAATTGGAGTAGATAGACTAAACTATCGCCCGGTTTACACTCCACCCACGTCTATTGAACAGGTGAATAGGCTCATCCCTTGTTCCTTGTTTAGGATGTGGTCTCCGGCTTTCTCTTTTCCAATCTTTTCACTTCTACGTATCCCCCGGCGCTTCAGTGGCGTTACCGCCTTGCTCGGGGTGATATGATTTTAAAAATATTCTAAGACCTCAACATTGCTCACATGCTCGATCCATGAAATTCCCAGCATTCTTATGTAGAACCACATTCAGTTGCTTAAAGTTTTTCCTTCATCTTTGATGATATTATCCAGCATTCACAGCCATATTGAAGAACGGACAACACGTAGCAATCCAGTAATCTTTTCCTTGTTTCCAGCTGTTATAGTGGAACATCCTGCCATCCACGAGAATAGAATGCTATACTTTATAAAAGACGGTAACGAGCGGTACGAATGAAAAGGTCTTAGGCGAAGGCATTAATTATTCGATAGTCGATTCCGCTCCAACCCGTGGTTTGCCTATATGTTTATTATCGTTAATTGTACCTTAGTACAACAAGTCTGTAATTTTAAAGAAATTAAAACGAAAAATGAGAGAAAAAAAAGAAATTAAAAAGAAAGAAGAAGAAAAAATGAAGTCAAGAAAAAGATAGAAACAGAAAAAGGAAAGAAAAAGGAAAAGAAATTAAAAAAAACAGAAATTAAGAAAAATGAAGGCAAGAAAAAAGAATGAAACAGAAAAAACAAAAAATGAAAGAAAAAGGAAAAATTAAAAAGAAATAAAAATTAAGAAAGAATGAAGTCAAGAAAAAAGAATAAAACAGAAAAGAACGAAAAATGAAAGAAAACGAAAAAGAAATTAAAAAAAACAAAAATTACAAAAGAATGATTTCAAGAGAAAAGTATGAAACAGAAAAGAATGAAAAATGAAAAAAAAAAAAGAGAAAAAACAAAAACTAAAGAAAAAAAGGAAGAACGAACAAATGAAAACCCACTAAGAAAACAGAAAGAAAGATAAACAAAAACTCTTTCTCGGATCAAGGGTTAAAAATATCTTTGAGCGAATGAAACATGTGTGTCTCGTTTTCAGGAGCTATACCATGAACAAAGAACAATACCAAATAAAAGAAACTATACCATTTAAAGACCTTCAACACTACCAAGTAATATGAACAGCATAGTAAATCAAATACAAAAAAATATCTTTATTTTCGCACTGCTTCACAAAGAATATTTAGCGCCCCTCTCCATCAATACTGAAAAGAGCGATGGAATCTATTTTCCTGAAAAATTGTTTTAAAAGGAAATTGTTCCTTTTTTTATAAATTTTAACCAACCACTAGCTGTTCTGTTAATGAATGACAAATGTTTCCTTATGAGGAAACGGTAACAGATTTTATTACAATTAATATTAAAGACAACAGATTTTATTAGAGTTAATATTAAAGAGGATGTGATCAAATGCGTGGAAATGGAAAGTACATAAATCTATTAGAACTGACTGCTTTGTCCTTGAATATCAATACCATTGGAGATGAGGGGAACAGATACTACACCTCAACGCGATTAGCAGCAAGTGAAGAGAAAGGTTTCTGAATGTTCTGTCATTTAATGCCGAATGTATCCTTATGAGGAAACAGCTCATATTACTATTATCATTGTGATATTTTGGATTATAAACGAACATAAGAATAATTCACATACTGTGTCTTATCAGAATATATCGATTTATCTGAAAGTAGTTTTCTATAAATACTTTCACGGCTTCTGCTCCGATGAACTTAGATCACTGGTGCCCCCTAAATACGAATTTGAACGAGATATTAGATTAACAACTAGATCCCACCCTTTTACAGTGAAACCGATAAAATGCAGCCGTAACTTCTACTCCAACAGTTTCTTTCCTCGCACTTCCCGACTGTGGAATTCTCTTCCACACGATTGCTTCCTCGACGGCTACAATCTCCAGGAGTTTAAATGTAAGGTCAATAGACACCTCCTAACACACTAATCTGCTCCCATTCTATCAAACACTCTACCCATCTGCCCAACCCTCATCCTCGCTATCCTTACTCATCTGTCATCTTCCTCCTGACATTCCCTATGTCTAACCCCTCCTTCTCTTTACCTTCCCCTATGTAGCCCCATGCGCAATAGTGGCAGTGGAATGCCTTGCTTGGGGTGAGATGATTAAAAAAAAAGTTTATTTCGTAAAAGTCTGCAATTATTGGCCAGACCAAGCTCAATTTGCTATAGTTTGAAGACAAGGTAATAAAATAGCATCAAATGGGAGGGAACAAGTGAGAAAAATTGGCGCGGTGACGTAAACGGTTTGATGATGTCACAAAATGACGTGGCATCTTATCAGAACCTGAGAGAAAGGTTTGAAAAATACAATTTAATCAACAATAAAATTATGCTTGTTGACATATCTCATCAGTGATTTTTTAACATCAGTCGCTTGCTGAATAATCAGAAAAGAAAAGAAAAATTCAATTACAAAATCTTTATCCAATCTAAAGTTTTCAAACAATCATTTAATTTCATCACACGGAAGATAAAAACATATTATTTCTACTTATTTTATGTCTATCTAATATGCTACACAGTATAGTCTAAATTCTCAAATTGTAGACAACATAATAGGATAAGAATTTCAATCTAATATATGATCCCCACCAAAAGAGAAAAATCGTGGAAATTTTTTATTTCATTTTTGGAAAAAAATATATTAATACTATTTTTGACTAATTCTTGAATAGAGTTAAGATACATTCGTAAGAAGTAAACAGTTTATCATAAGAATCTGTTATTTTATGGTTTTTAGAATTTTCTTTTCTTTTCAGGAAAAGGTACACAATTTATTATTCATTTATTAGTTCATATTTTAAAAATACGTTCGCTCGATAACACACACAGTTTTCACATTATTTCTCCTCCTGAATATCCGAACCTGATAAACTTGTTTCAAGTTTTTCCTTCATCTTTGATGATATTGTCCAGCATTCACAGCCATATTGAAGGACGGACAGCACGTAGCAATCCAGTACTCTCTTCCTTGTTTCTAGCGAAATTGTCCTGTTTCTTAATACCTTACTTAACTTCTGGAATGCTTCCTTCGCCATGCCAATTCGCCTTCGAATCTCTGTGTCGCACATTCCGTCTTCTTTTATAATGCTTACCAGGTATTAAAATTGTTCTACCTGCTTGATTCTAGTATCCCCGACCTGTATTTGGCATTTTGCTTTATTCTTGCTCAACTTTCTTCACACCGGTGTTCACATCCGTTTTTAACCAATTTTCTGATACCTTCCATGACATGTTTATTTTCGTCTTCACCCCCTTAGTAAGTAAACACCTGAGCACCAGTGGCCGATAATTCTAAAAGTAATGTAAAACCCTTTTACAGTGAAACCAATAAAATGTAACCTCAACTGCTACTCCATCAGCTTGGTGAGAAAACTGGGTTTGTAAATCTTTTTTTCAGTAAATTTTGGTCATCTCGTGGTGCAGTGGCTATCGGCTCGGAGTTCGAATTCCAGCTGAATTCATTGCATTTACTTATGCGCAAATACCCTTGATAATGGTATTAATCCGTCTATTCCTTCCAATTATGCGTTAAATAACAAAACAGATTGGGTTCTATAGCCTTGGTCGGCAACCAGTCTACCGAAGAAAGCAATGGCAACCTACTGCGGGATAATCTTCTGCCCAGTCAGTCATATCCCTTTCGAGACATCATTGCCCAAGTGTGTATCACTATGGCACTGACTGACTATAGGTTTACATTTCATCATACATGAAGAGACTTTGTGTGAAAAAGCTGGCATAAAGGAATTTCAAGGTGTGGTGCAATTAGTTATTAAAGTGGTTAATTACATTTCTGCTCGAGATTTAGATAAAGACAATTTCAAATTTTAGAAATTAGGTCGAATCTATATATAAATTAATAAAAATATACGACAACATTCGTTGGATTAGCCGAGGTTTTGTTCTGAAAAGGTTTGTTGAATGCTTGGATGAGACAAAGCCCTGTTAGAATGTCTAATAAGAGGATTACCAAAAATTACTTGACGTCATGTGGGTTTGTCAGCTGATTATTTTTTGCAAATTTTCGCGAACACTTAAATGACTTAAATATGAATTTACAGGGCTCTGATAAAACCCTTGATGTTATGTTTGTGAAGTAAAATCTTTTCAAATGAAACTAGAAGTTTTAAGAAAGTTGTAAATAATGAAAGATTTCGATAATTCTTAAGCCAAAAGAAATACGTCAATGATCTCGCAAAAAATGCAGAACAAACCTCCAATATCTTCAGAAGTGTTAGTAAAAATCATCAGATAAACTACTGAGCAGTTGTTTAAAAGATTTGATGAATTCAGAAAACTGGAAGAGACAGTAAAGACTGTTGTTTCCAAACAGTATCCCATGAGAGTATCAGCTGTATCAGATGGACAACATTCCGTTTCTCATTCCAAATGATGATGTCCGGTCGCTGCAGGGTCGCCACTATGGGGAATATCAACAGCGTATCAAGATCAGTATCAATCATATACCTTCCCTCTCATCTCTTGTCCACTAACCTCACATTCCTTCCTTTGACTGACTTGGCACCCCCTTTCCCAGCCTCGTGAAATCTAATTTCTCCCTGGATTTCTCCCTGGATTTCTATCATTGCATGTATTAAACTTGCATATGTTTTTTTATCGATAGTCATGAATGATTTGGAATTGCAGTAGAGTGAATTTTAAAGTAGCTTAGTTTGGAAGCAAAAATTTGACCTTAGATTTGATTTGGAAAATATTGAAAAGAAGTTTTTAAAGATGGGCGTATCAGAAACGAATGCAGAAAAATAAATATTAAGGACTTGGAATATTATTCCAGAAATCTTTGTCTGCTTAGAAAACATTAAAACGGCTTTATTATCTATGTTTTCATCTAAATATGCTTATAAAATCGTTGTTGTCAGTAACGGAATTTGTTAAGTCTCGTAACAGAATTAGCCTGACGGTTGAAACTAGTAGTGCATTTATATCTCTGAAGATTATAAAATATAAATTCGATATTAAATTTCTGTTATCGGTGACGCAACGGCAGAAGTCCCACTGATAATATCTGAAAAGATTTAACAAATTTATTGTCTCCAATTTTATCTGATGTTTCCTTTTGAATGACGCAAAGGTTCAGGGCTGATTGAATTCAGATTTGAAGACAAATATATTATGTTTGTAATTATACATCATTTATAAGAGAGCTTAAATCAACTAAAGATTATTATTTTAATAACCTTCTACAGTATTTTAGATATAAAACTGGATAACTGTGAAAAGATGATTGATTTATCAAAAACTAAGAGTTAACTTTTTTGTTTATGCAAAGCATTGTTAATAATGTCTTTAAACTGGGTGAGTATGCATGACAGTTACATTTATACTTAAAGACTAATAACAAATATCAAAATCTTTTTGAAAAAAACAAATTATTTTTTTCACTCAGTCAGTTCTACATGATTTACATACTTTCTTTGAATACCGCCTCTTTACAGTCCGGGTGTGATTTTTTTATCATTTAGAATTATTTTTCACATGCTTAAGAGGTATCAAATATGTTCTCAAAACATTTTGTTGGCACGTGGAAAAAATTAGTGTCAGAGATTTGTTGAGTTTTGGCACGCACTCTCAAAAGGTCTCTGCACCCCTGGTATAGACGAAGATTTATACAATTACAGACATCAGAACTGTTAAATAGGTATAGACACGTCAATAAACATATACTTTGTCTTTTGCTACGAGACATTTTGCAATTCGTGTAGAGTGGCGCGAACTTAGTAGGTCCGTCCACGGGTTTTTTTCTTTGATAAATCTCTTTTTCCCTACCGATTTTTATTATTTTTCTTTGTATTTCGCTATGTGACTATTGAACATATTTAAAGTAGGTTTCTTTTTATCTTTATCGTTTGAAGATTACTTTAGCATAAAACGCGGATTTCCGGTTTGAGAGGGTCGTCCTTGAGCGGTTTATTGGTATTTGCTGCTGCACACACAAACACACACACGGAAACCTCGAGGTGGTGTAATGGTTAGCAAGCTTGTCTCGCTAGAATCATTACAATTGAGTAGTGAGTTCAATCCTCACTGGGTGTCCCTTAATTTCGGATTCACTGGGTGTCCCTTAATTTCTACGCTTAGAAAATCATCATATGGGCACCTCTAGATGGTGTAATAGTTAGCAAACCTTTTTAGCTAGAATCATTACAACTGATTAGTGAGTTTGGTCCTCACTGGGTGTCCATTATTTTCGGCCTTGTGCCACATCTAACCTGCACTTAGAAAATCATCATATAGGTACCGCTAGGTGGTGTAATGGTTAGCAAGCTAGTCTCGCTAGAATCATTACAATTGAGAGTGAGTTCGATCTTCACTGGGTGTCCCTTAATTTCGGCCTTGTGACATATCCAAGCTACGCCTAGAAGATACATCATATGGGAACCTCTAGGTGGTGTAATGGTTAGCAAGCTTGTCTTGCTAGAAGCATTACAATTGAGTAGTGAGTTCGATCCTCACTAGCATACCTCATACATTCGGCCTTAGGACATATCTAAGCAGCGCTTAGACAATTACCACAAACACAGTTTCATTACTGAAACAATGAAAAAAATTTAGGTTGATCCGAACGAGTTCAACGTTGCATCCTTGCCTTCTAAAATTTTGCAAAGTAATAATAACAAAAGGACCATTTAATTTTAATTTAGCAATAAATACTAAAAGTAGTATGAAATACATAATTTAAATAAAGAAAAACTAGGGTCGCCTAATAATTATGGCCGGTAGTGTAAGTAAAAAAAGTTTGTCACTCTAACTGAGCAGATTCATATCGATTCAAAGATTAATGTTCCCTCTCGTCAAGGCATTATTACCAAATAGCCCTTCGTATTATCAACGATGTATCTTCACAACGATATCGACCATTTTATGATAAAAAACCTCCCTGCGAAAATATATTTTACTAGTGAAACCACCGAAAAAAACAACATTGAGGCTAAATATTAACAGAATTAAACATTATATTTTAAAATACAGGCTGTCCGAAAAGACCGTGTGCACTTTGAGAAATAACTTTGTTGGTATTTGTGATATAATAAATTTTAAAAAATAGTATAAAGCATAATGTACCTACTTATTGAATAATTCTTTACCACAAAATTTGCAGCAATTTTTAGATAAATATTTTTTTGTTAGATCAATGGATTCAACTGAGGAAAAAGTAAATATTGGGGCATGGGAAAACAATCATGTATGCAACCAAACCTAGTTCATTAGAACTATTCATGCACAATAAAATTATTAAACCTAACGGCATAAAGGAGGTTAAGCCTAAACACACTAACCACTCGTCAGGTAAGGAGTGACATGTGCAAGAGGTTTTAAGGGACCGTCATCCATCGACTGTTGGCAAAAAAACGGTGTAAAGAGATCAAATTTCTTCAGAATTTATAACTCGTCGGAATGGAAGGACATGAGCGACAGGTGACACTGGACCGTAATCCTGCGAGTTTTCGCAACGAGATGTAATGAGCGCAACCACTGCAAAACATGACCGTTTGATGATATACCACTTTGGAAACTCGTAAAATAACATACCGGTCAACGGCATGCACACAAAAAATGCTAACTAGAGGCGGTGTCTCGATAAAATTCTGTGAAGAAGGCAACCGGAAATCACTCCACTGTTCCTTCCAAGAATATTCATGGACATTCACAATTAAATTATAAACCCTAACGGCGTAAAGAGGGTTACAACTAAAGACACTGGCCTCTGCTCAAGTAAAGAGTGACATGTGCAACAGATTTTACTAGACCGTCATCCATTGACTGTTGGCACAAACGGTGTAAAGAAACAAATTTCCTCAGAATTTATTCCTCGCCGAAATGGAAGGACATTAGAGACAGGTGACACCGGGCCGTTATCCTGCAATATTTCGCCACAATCAGAAAACAACTCATAAGACGCGTTATTAACAACTGTGGACAGCTGGTAAACGTAAAACAGAAGATGACTAGATTAAAAAAACATTTTAGGTTTATGTTTATTTTAGGTTTTCTAAAACGAAGCTACTCTCAATTAACCATCATCGACAATCTCACCTACCTCCCATTAGCATGGACCAGGCTTGCCTCCCAGAGAGTAAAACACTACGCCTCCTTGGTCTCACACTTTCAGCGGACCTCAAATGGAATGACTATATCGAATCCATTGCTAAATCCGCTGCTATGAAAGTCGGTTCTCTGTGTAGGGCCCGGAAGTTTTTTCCGTCTGAATCTATCCTGCAAATTCATAAATCTACCATCCGCCCGTGCATTGAATACTGCTGCCATATCTGGTCGGGTGCCCCTGCTGTTCTCCTCGGGCTTCTCGATAAGGTTCAGAGGAGGGTCTGTAATGTGATAGATACCGACTTGGCAGACCGCCTGCAGTCTCTCTCCCACCGGCGCGACGTGGCTTCCCTGTGTCTCTTCTATAAATATTTCCACGGCTTCTGCTCCGATGAACTTTGATCACTAGTGCCCCCTAAATACGAATTTGAACGATATACTAGATTAGCAACTAGATCCCACCCTTTTACAGTGAAACCGATAAAATGCAGTCGTAACTTCTACTTCAACAGTTTCTTTCCTCGCACTTCCCGACTGTGGAATTCTCTTCCAAATGATTGCTTCCCCGACGGCTACAATCTCCAGGAGTTTAAATGTAAGGACAATAGACACCTCCTAACACATTAACCTGCTCCCATTCTATCAAACACTCTTCCCATCTGCCCAACCTTCATCCTCGCTATCCTTACTCATCTGTCACCTTCCTCCTGACATTCCCTATGTCTAACCACTCCTTCTCTTTACCTTTCCCTATGTAGCCTCATGCGCAATAGTTGCAGTGGAATGCCTTGCTTGGGGTGAGATGATTAAAAAAAAAAGTGAAACGAGGTGGCTGAACAATGTAGACTTCATCAATGTCGAACACAGAATTATATGTGCAGGAGGTGATAATGATGAAAAAAGAGTCGGCGCTATACTTGATAAAGACACAAGGATGTGCGTTAAGTGATACTGCCAGACATCTGCAAACATTCTGGTGGTTAAGCTGAAAGGTATGCCTCTCAATATATCGTTAATAATAGAATATACCCCGACAACACAAAGTAAATAAGAAGAGATTGAATCTTTGTATTCCATGCAACACGAAACCACAAGAAATCAGATATATTATGGGAGATCTGAATGCCAAAGTTGACCAAGGGAAAGAAGTTAAAACGACCAGCTATCTCGGACTAAGACAGGGGTGAGAAATGAGTTCAATGGTGCACAGCAAATGATCAGATAATAATCAACCGCTGATTCCAAGAGCACCAAGGTCGACTATGAACATCAAGAATTCCTGAAGGAAAAACTAAGAACCAAATTGACAATATTACTATCAACAAAAGATTCCAGAACGCAATCCTTCTCTGAAAAGGCTACTCATGTACTGACTGCGGAAGCGACTACATGCCAGTTATATGTAAACTAAGGATAAAACTACATACATTAAAGAAAACTTACGCATCCGTAAGACTGCAGTACAACAGACTCGTGAATTACCTGAGCCTACAGGAAATGTACACGGACAGAGCGAAACAGAAAAAAAACACATTAAAAACCGAAGCTCAAAATGGGACGCACTCGGAGAAGCTCTCGTGACATCAGCAAACGATGTCATCTCAAAGAAAAAATCACGTCGGAAGACAAACGAGTGGATGACTGAAGAGATTCTTGACATGATACAAAAAGTGATAGAAAACAATGCCAAGATAAGGAACGGAATACAAGAAACTACACAAGGAAATAAGAAACAAATGCAGACAGGCTAAAAATGGCTCAATAACAAATGCTCTGAAGTAGAGAGATTGAACACGACAAATAAATGAGACATGCATAAAAAACATGAAGAAGTAACAAGACAAAATACCTGCTCAGCAACAGGATGGAAGGATGGAACACTCATATTAGAAAGAGAAAAAACACCTCTTCAAAGATGAAACGAGTATATCGGAGATATCTTTTATACAAATAGAGAGCAACCACATTACAAAGAAATACAGACGGACCAGAAACATTGAAAACCGAAGTTGAATCGTTGAAGGCCAAATTGAACTGAAACAAAGCAGCAGTACCCAAATGTATTAAAATAGAGATACTGACGCCCTTAGACGGCTTTGGCATAGACAGAATCACAAAAATAATAAACAAAATTTACAATGGTGGCAATAGACCGGATGGTCTGAGTGGATCGATTTTCATGGCACAACCTAGGAAGCCGGGTACAAACGCCACCGGACCTATTTAACTTATGCAGCAAAACAGATCTGAAATAAATAAAATCTTTGCTTGGTTTCATCATTGGTGGCGACAATTTCAACAAGGTAAGATACGCTCATGAACTGTGATAAGACACAGAAAAGAAAAAGCAGGGCCTTCTACAAAAAATATCAAGGGAAATCGAGAGAAAGGACCAAGCATAAAATTCAAGAAAATTGGATGTATTGTCATCAGAAAAAAGAAAAGTCTACAATGCCAACTACAAGAAAAAGAGACTAAAATAAAATAAAAAGTAAAGAATTTTAAATACCTTGAAAGCGTTCTGACATAGGATGAAAAGTGCTACATGAGATCTGAAGACGCACAGGCATGGCTAACGATGCTTTTCTAATGCTAATCGGAGTACAGAGAGACAGGAAAATCTTATTGGAATCTCGAAAAAGAGTACTGGATTGCGATTTGAGACTTGTCCTTCTATACGGCAGTGAATGTTAAACAATCTCTTCAAGGATGAAAGAAAGATTTAGGGCAGCAGAAAGGTGTTTCTAAATAAGGTTTCTGAGGACATCTTAGACCGAACATGTGAACAACGATTAGGTGTTGGAGAGAATGTAAGCGAGAAGAAAACATATATTTAACATCAGGAAGAAACAACAGAGGTTCCTCGGACATGTAATGTGGAAAAAAGGTCTGGAGAATCTGCTACACACACGAAAGATAGAAGAAATGTGAGACATAAGGAAGCAACGCGATACATACTTGATATGCTTGAGCAAATAGATGGTGAAGCGATGTGTGGAAGAAATACCAAGAGAAAAATATTGTGCGCGATAAGAGACAGGACAAAGTGGAAGACAATGATCGCCTACGTCCTGAAGGGACACGGCAAATGAATAATATATATATATTTATTTATTTATTTATTTTAATTCAGTTACTTTAATCCAAGCGGCAAAAGCAGGAAGGTAAATTCCAAAAACCTGATCCTAATTAATATTAAAAATTTTATTTTAATATTAAAAAATGATACAGGAAGAGAGCTCCATGTAATAAAATATTACAGAGCAAATATATATTAAAAAAGGATTAATTCAAAGATGTTGAATGGCCATTTCGATATGAAGATCCCCTGCTCAGTTAAAGTGACAAAACTTTTGTGCTTATCAACTCTCTATCTCGAGTCGATGTCGAGTACTTTAAGATTAAAACCACTAAAAAAACAACAATATATATATATATAAAGAGAGAGAGAGAGAGAGTTATGAATTAATTGTACATTGCGACACGGAAATTTCTGTTTCGAGATAGATTCTCTTCATCAGGAAACATTTGATGTTGGTTGTACAGATGATTTACATTTTAATGCAACATCTCTCTCGAAACATCCAAATGTCCATGTTGCAATGTACAATTATTTCATAACTATATAATTATATTAAGTTCTATAATATTTATAGTATTTAGCACTGTTCATAATAAAATAAATGCCGAGGCACTCAAAATAGTAAAACCGTGATTCCTCTTCACCTATATATATATATATATATATATATATATATATTAATTCAGATACTTCAATCCAAGGGAAAAAAGCAGGAAGGTAAATTCCAAAAACCCGATCCTAATTAATATTAAAAATTTTATTTTAATATTAAAAAAATGATACAGGAAGAGAGCTCCATGTAATAAAATATTACAGAGCAAATATAAATACAAAGATCAATTCAACACGGCCGTCCGTTAAGTTTAAGTTACAATTCTCTTTCCTTTTTTTGCGAACCCAGACGTTGTCAATTTTTTCTTTTCTTGTTTATTTGATTTTATTTTGTTTTATCTCTTTCTTTTTTTCTTTTTCTTTTTTAATTTCTTTACAAATCTATTTAGGAAAATTAGACTGATTTTTCTCCAGTTACTGAAAGGATTTTTCTGTTGCTGAGGTGATGTGGGGATTTTCATATCGAAATGTGGGGATTTTCATACCGTGGGGATTTTCATATCGAAATGATCATCCAACATCATTGAATTAATCGTTTTTTAATTTATATATATATATATATATATATATATATATATATGTGTGTGTGTGTGTGTGTGTGTGTGTGTGTGTGTTGGCTATAAGGAAATTAATATAAAATTTTCATGTATAACTGTATGTAATCTTCATATTTTTATTATGGCTTATGTTGGCTCAATTGCAATCATCAAAGTTAAGAAACTCGAGCCTGGCCAGTACCTCAATAGGTGAACGCTTGGGAATACAATATGCTGGAAAATGAATTTGATGTAATGAATAATGTCTCGCAATTATTAATCCTAGAACCAAGTTTAACTATGCATTATATCTTCATCTTCCTCACTTTCCCTAATTTTTGACTCTTTCCTTTATTCTAAACAAACGTTTACTTCCGGTTACAAAAACTTTGTTCATAATATCTGTTACTCGGAGCTGAAGAAACAGGTTTTTTTACTGCTTGTTAAAATGGCTAGTCGCCAAATAGAATATATATATATATATGTATGATAGAAGTAATATAATGTCATATAGAGATTCAAACGTATTTATCATCGCAAACGTCAAACCTGATGCCGTCATCATCAACAAGAAAAAAAATAATTTTGCAGATGGAATACGTTGCAGTTTTCCTGGACGACAGATAGCAATTACAAAATAAATTAACAGAAAATGAATCGCTCGCTATTAACAGAAAACTAATAACATCATGCCGAATGTTGCTGACCACCGTACCAATTATTAATAGAACATTTGAATCGTTCTCGGGGGCGTTGTGTAAACATAAGAAAAAGTTGAAAGTGGAAGAACCATTTTTAATTAAGATATTCGATATAGTACAGAACTTTAGACAGTCAATAAAATAAAGTTTTTATGGGACGGTATTTAGTATCTTTGTCAAGAAATAATCACTTGTATTATACATTTCATTAGTCTACCCAGAAGCCGATTTCTATTATATTTCGTGGGAAGAATTCTTGAAAATTGGAAGAACAATGCAATGTTAAAACCATGCCTCTTGTTTTGTAGTCTTTCTAAGCAAAGTAAAATGTTATGTTCCATTTAATACAACTTTATTGCAACAAATGCTTTCAAGTGCTTATCAGAACAATCTCGATAACATCTTGTATTTTGTTCTTATCTTTAAACTACCAGTATAGTCCGGCGTTCCTCACGTGTAATGAAAGCTTTAAAACTAATCCATGGTCCTGGAGCTCAGACTCAGCGTAAAGAATATTCGTGTGAAGTTTGGTGAGAATCGAATAAAAATTGTGGATTTGTTTAAAGGACATACAGACAGATAAACAGAAATACACACAAACATCTTGCCTTATATATATATATATATATATATATATATATATATATATATATTATCGATTTTCTGCACTATTGTAAGAACTGCAAACTGGAAACTTCTGAATATCGTTTCTCATGTCTTTGTCTATGAATGTATCAAATTTTATTAATATCGAACCATTCCTTCTATAACCCGATGTTTTCGATTATCGATTTTCGATATTTATCGGGGGTACCTTTACACAAAATCTAGCCAAGAACACTCGCAGACGCTTATAGTACAACTGTGTAAATTTTCCAGAAGATCGGTTCAGCCGTTTCGGACTCTATAGGTAACGGACACACACACAGACACACACACACACAAAGTTTCATTTATAAATAAGTTTAGATAGATGTGTCTCCTATTACGACTACTTTTTGACTAGTATTCATTATACCTCGCTATATATTTAACTGTTTCTTTTTGTTTCTGATGTCTTTAATATATTCTACAGATTTATTTTCTCTAAGACTTCCTAGTGTCCAAAATTTAGCTACCTCTAAATATTGGTAGTAGATAATCTGTTGACATTATCTCCTAAATGCTTCATCGTTTTGATATGACTCGACCATGTTATTCACCGTTTCCGACGTTAATATCACATCAGATATGTGGAGTGTAAAGGTTCATTCAGTTAATCCTCACACGCTTAAGTGATCATGTCTCCGTCGAGAGATGACTGATTGTGCAGAGGTTCTTTCCGCGGTAGGTTGTCATTGCGTTCCGCAATAGACTAGCTTACAACCAATGCTATAGAGCCTAATCTCTCCTGCTGTTTAACCAAGAGCCTTAGAGAGAATAGACGGATTAATACTTTTTTGAATGATACTAGGGCATATGTGATTGCAACGAATTTAACTGGAATTCGAACTCGGCTCTCCGATTTCTTGTTCAGAGCAGATATCCTATGCACCACAACGCACATAAAAGATAACAGGATCGAATGGTAAATCAGAGTTTTGAGTTAGGATTTCTGTCGAGTTCGTAAGATTCCCTTGTGCATTTAAAGAGTGGAAGAAACTTTTTCTTCTTACGCACAAATTCCATTAGGAATTGTATGACTTCCTTTCTTTCCTCAGAAATGACTTAAACCGCACAGTTTTTATCTGGAAGAATCAGAGATATCGCGAAAATATTGTTTATAATATATATACACGGTAATAAGAAAATTATTTTTACAATAGGAAAGTATTCTCTTTTTACTTTAAATAACCCACAAAGAGTTAATTAGCTGTAAAAAAAAAATAAGTTAATCTGTGAAGCTTTTGTCTACATGTAGAAAATTAGCGTGTTAAATTCTTTACTTCTCTGGGAATTTCCGATCCCTTAATAAATTAACCTTCTTCTAAAAGGTAAATTTCGCTATTCCTCTGTGTTTCGGAATGTCATACCTGATTTTCCGTTCTATGCGATTGAATTACCGAAATAAGTACGCATCTGCACTAGCTTTAATTTAACGCCCTCGACTGTTACTTTTGTTGATAATAAAGAATTCTGTTTTCTCATATCGGCAGCTCATTTATTATGTCACTTCGGCAAACTCATCAATTTCAAAACAGCTTAAGGCTTTCTGTATCTCTCTTTAAATTTATCACAAACTTTTATTAAGAAATCATTTACCATATATTGAAACGCGTTACAGGTTTCTCATTGTGATGTTTGAATAAACGTAGACATTTTGATTATTTTAAATTCTTTAGGTATTTTTAAGTTTTCCGTTTTCTTATCTCATTACATTCAGTTTTTTAAACATTTTTCTTGATATCTAATCTATTTTTCTTGATTATTTTTAGCAAATCCCTTATTCTGCGAACAGAGTATATAATTTCGCTCAGAAGTGTATTTACACTAAACAAATATTATTAAACAGAAAGAACGCAGGCTGACAAAACTAAAGAGGCTTACGACCTATCACGTTGAATACACAGGTTCTCGCTCGATCACCGAAGTTAAGCAACGTTGAGCCTGCTCAGTACTTAGATGGGTGACCGCTTGCGAATACCAGGTGTGGTAAGCGTTTAGTGACGGATGTTCGTTGTGGTGCAGTGGATATCGGCTCGGAAAGAGAAAGCGGTGAGCCGAGTTCGATTTCTAGTTAAATACTCTGCATTCACTTAAGCACTGGTACCATTGGGAAAGGTAATAATCCGTCTTTTTCCTCCAGTTATGGGTTAAATAATTGGGGTAGGACTTGGGGACCCTGCCCTTAAAAACAAATCCCAATGAAACTTGATACTCGAAAAGAAAAGTATAACTAGACACAAAACTTATATAAAAACAACAATAAATTGTTGAAAGAAAAAGGTATTACCAGCGATAAGTAAATAAAGTTTAGTTGGCAATAAATGAACCGTCAAGGTTGATATGCCATAAAAACAAACCAAGCAACAAAATTAAAGAAATATTATTTTGAAAAATCAAGAATATAGACTTCAGTGACAAACGAAATTGTGTTTTTGGTTAAAGCAGCTACTCTCAAGATCAGGAAATATCAAAACAAATGTGCATTTACATTAGTTTAATATCATTTTGTTGTATCGTGTTATAAAGAAATACACAATGAAATTTACATAAACTACTTTATTATCAGAGTGGTACAACCAAGAGGTATATACAACATTTACAGTCTCTCGCAGTAGTAGGCGTTACTTCACGAAGTCCGTGATAATGACAACTCCCCGTGCTAAATACACATGGACTTTTATACATCCAGGCGACCGGATGTCACATGGTATGTGTCACGACACAACACAAAAAAATGAAGAATGCAAAATCTAGGATTTCATTGAAGGAATGTAATTAAAATTTTTCAAGAAGCCGTGATCAAAGTCAACGAATATCAGTCAATTAAGGACCATACGTGATATACGCTTTGGGCGATCATGTCTTGAAAGAGACATGACTGACTGGGCAGGAGATTATCTAGCAGTAAGTTGCCATTGCTTTCTGCGCAAAGAATATAAACCATGGAAAAACAAGAATTTTAAGGACGCATTTGTGATGCATAGAATTAATTGATTCAAGCAGGAATTATTAAACAAAGAAATGTAATGACGTAAATTGACCAATGGTAATAATAATAATAATAATAATAATAATAATAATAATAATAATAACGATTCGAAAATAATAAATAAATATGTCTGGATAAAAGATTAGGCAATCGAGCGAAATTGGGAATCTGAGCTTATATAAGAGCGAAACTCCAGCCAGAGAGAGAGAGAGAGAGAAACAGAAACAGAGAGACAGTGAAAGAGAAAAGGAGAGAAAGAGAAAGAGAAAGAGATAGAGACTGAAAGAGAGAAAGAAAGAGAGAGAGAGAGAGAGAGAGAGAGTCGAGAAGTAAGGTATATGCAAAAGACGTCAACGCCACTGAGTCAATCATAATTTATTTTTGCGTCAAGGAATCTTATGAACTCGAAGTAAATCGGAACTGAAAACGCCCATCTTCCATTCTGATCATTGATCAGTAAAATCGACCGTCTCATTTTTATGTTTTTTTAATAATGCTACGTTATTTCTCGCCTGTTTCCGCTGAGCTCAGATTGACACTTCCTGACACAGGAATTGAACTCACAATTACAATGACACGAAGGGGATCAGTGTGGCGTGTTAGTTTTTCTCGCCAAAAATCTATCTTACGTATTTATAAGTCTACTATTTGTCCTCGTTTTGAATATTGCTACCATATCTAACCTGGTGCTCCTGCTATAGTTTACCCTGATCAATATACACCTGAGGAAACCCGAAGAACCTAACGGCTGAAACGTTGTAATAAGAACAGCAAAGGTGAGAACAGTAGTCTGTATATCAGTCAGTCAGTTAAGTGCCATACACGCTTTGGGCGATCATGTTTCTAAAGAGACATGACTGACAGGGCAGAATATTTTCCCGCAGTAGGTTGCCATTGCTTTCTGCCAAGGCTATAGAAACCAATCTGTCCTATTATTTAACACATAACTGGAGGGAAGAGACTTATTAATACCTTTCGCAATGGTATTTGTGCGTAAATAAATGCAAGGAATTCGAACTCGGCTCTCCGATTTGTCGTTTCGAGGCGATAACCACTGCACCACAACGCACACAAATTCGTCATCCAAGAAATATAGACAGAAAGTACTCAAGTTGTATAATAAAATTTAACGCGATTTAATACAGCTTAATTCGTTGTTCAAGTTTAGCATAAAAGCGCATTTTACAACGCAGTTATTTATTTTTAACCGCTTAGGCCCCTCAATGACTTTTGTCCATTTGCCAGACTACGTTAATCAAATATCCATATGTTACGCTCGTAGTGACGTAATCATTTCTAAACAATATTCTTTATTTAATGAAAACTGGCGTGTAATATTAACGCGTTCATATGTATGCATGCCTGTGACAAGATAAGCCAACCGCGGAAAACTTGCGATTAAGTCAGCGGGGGAAATGAACAGAAAGTGGACATCTTAGACGAGCCAGAATAAATTCTTATTAGGATGCAACAAAACGAAATTGCTAAGAGGAGAAATCCGGAACTGATCGCTAATAATGGAAGACATTTTCTCATCACTTTCCTCTATGTAATCCGCTAACTACTCTTTCTCATCACTTTCCCCTATGTAATCCACTAACCACTCTTTCTCATCACTTTCTCCTCTGTAACCCCCTAACCACTCTTTCTCGTCATTTTCCCCTATGTAATCCCCTAACCACTCTTGCACATCACTTTCCACTATGTTACCCCCTAACCACTCTTTCTCATCACTTTCCCCCGATGTAACCCCCTAACCACTCTTTCTCATCACTTTCCCCTATGTAATCCCCTAACCACTCTTTCTCATCACTTTACCCCGATGTAACCCCCTAACCACTCTTTCTCATCACTTTCCCCTATGTAATCCCCTAACCACTCTTTCTCATCACTTTCCCCCGATGTAACCCCCTAACCACTCTTTCTCATCACTTTCCCCTATGTAATCCCCTAACCACTCTTTCTCATCACTTTCCCCCGATGTAACCCCCTAACCCCTCTTTCTCATCACTTTCCCCGATGTAACCTCCTAACCAATCTTTCTCATCACTTTCCCCCGATGTAACCCCCTAACCACTCTTTCTCATCACTTTCCTCTATGTAATCCCCTAACCACTCTTTCTCATCACTTTCCCCCGATGTAATCTCCTAAACACTCTTTCTCCTCACTTTCTCCTATGTAACCCCCTATCCACTCTTTCTCATCACTTTCCCCTATGTAACCCCCTAACCACTCCTTCTCATCACTTTCCTCTATGGATGCATCTTAGTGAGATAGGAGATGACTATTGACCTTACATTTAAATTCCTGGAGATTGTAGCTGTCAGGGAAGCAAGTATATGGAAATAGATTCCACAGGCAGGAAATGCGTGAAAAGAAGCTGTCAGCTTAGAAATTGCGCTTACATTTCATCGGTTTCACTGTAAAAAGGTGGGACCTAGTTGCTAATCTAGTAGCTAGTGTAAATTCATACATAGGGGGCAACAGTAAGCTAAGTTCATTGGAACAGAAGCCGTGAAAGTATTTTATAGAAGAGGCACAAGGAAGCCATGTCACACCGGTGAGAGAGCGACAGCAGCCGGGCTTCCAATTCGGGATCGATCACAATACAAATTCTCCGTTGGATTTTGTCAAGAAGCCCGAGGTGAATAGCAGGAGCACCCGGCCAGATGTGGCAGCATTATTCAATAAACGGGCGGATGGTAGATTTATATATGTGCAGAACAGACTCGGGTGATAAAGATCGATAATTCAGTCATTACTCTCAAAACACAGTTAAAAAGCATTTAGGTGACCTCATACGTGATATTTTAATCGGCTCGGAACGACAAATCGGGGATCCGAGTTCAAATTCCAGTTGAATTTCTCGCATTCACTTACGCAAAAATAACCTTGGAAAGTATTAATCTGTCTCTTCCATCTAGTTATGGTTAAATAATAGAACCGAATGGGATGTATAGCCTTGGTCGGCAACCAGTCCACCGCAGAAAGCAATGGCAACTTACTGCGGGATAATCTTCTGCCCAGTCAGTCATGTCTCTTTCGAGACATGATCGCCCAGAGCTTGCATCAGTTATGGCACTTAACTGATTAATCGTATTGTAGTCGTAAAAATACAAATATAATAACCTCGTAGATATGTAAAAAAACATTAAACGTAATGGAAACATTATTCATAAAAAAAAAAAGAAAAAAGGCAAAACTCAAGTCAAAACTATGATCACGGTCATAATGTGCTAACGATGTTTGTAAAATTAAAATATGTTTGTTTATTTAGACACGCTTAATTTGATTTTGTTTAGACTGATCGTCATTCGTGGTCGAGAGGTCTGAGACGCGTTAGATCACATGGTGGCTTTCTCTATGTGAATAGGGGTTGCAGGTTTGAATCCTGCCTGATGACACACATTTTCGTAAAGAATAAAACATCGTAAATAATCAGGTCGGTAGAAATGAATATATGATACTGTTTGATTATAAACAGAATATCTACTTAAATACGAGTATCGATTAAAAATAATGTTCAAACAAATCATTTTAAATTATCAGTTGTTTATAACCAGTTTCATTCATTTCTCTTATACGTATATATGTTTTTTAAGCGAAGGTGTCTACATAAGAAAGTATAAGTTTAAGCAGGAGAAGAGCTAACAGAAAGACGAGCCAGTTACAGGGGTGTCCGAGAAATACCAACAGAAGGATGGGGATAGAGGTGTGATAACAGTTGCGAAATAGAGTGAGAAAGGAAAAGAACAAGATACAAGATTTAGAAAGGACAAGGGAAATACTGGAGTCAAGTGGATAAAAGATGGGAATTGATATTGCATTTAATCTCTTCGAGGTTGTAGCCGTCAGAAACACAACGGAAGCGAGTTTACTGTGCGGTAAAGGCGAGTAAAGCTGATTGAGTAGAAGTGTCGGCTACATTTGGTATATTTATGTGTAAGAGGGTGGGACCTTGTTGCCAGTCTGGTTGCTCGAATAAATTTTTGTGGAGGGGGCTCCAGTGATCTAATCTCTCTCTCTCTCTCTCTCTCTCTCTCTATATATATATATATATATATATATACCGCTCATTCATTGAAATGAATTAGAGCGCGCTAGCTATTGGGCGCGTATAATGATATGCGCTAAAAAGTCTGCCTAGTTCCACCGAACGCCCATAGCCCAGGGGTAGAGTCGCCGACTGACGCCATTTCGGTCGGGTTTTAATCCTGGGTAAAAAAGCAATCGGAGTCTATCCGTTAAGATGAACTGTGATACGGTGAAACATATATATATATATATATATATATATATATATATATATATATACACACACACTCAGTGTGTGAGTGTATATATATATATATATATATATGTATATAGCTCATTCAGCTATATATATATATATATAGCTCATTCAGTGAAATAAATTAGAGCGCGCTAGCTATTGGGCGCGTATAATGATATGCGCTAAAAAGTCTGCCTAGTTCCACCGAACGCCCATAGCCCAGGGGTAGAGTCGCCGACTGACGCCATTTCGGTCGGGTTTTAATCCTGGGTAAAAAAAAGCAATCGGAGTCAAACCGTACTGATGAGCTGTTGTAATATAGCAATCTGGCCCCACCCGAGGAAGGTTGATGCAATCGATGGTGTTTCCCGTCGGTGAAGGGGTCGGCGAACGACAAGACAGGTGTTTGAGAAATACATCCTGTCGGGGCCTGGAGCGGATGTCGCAGGGTTATGAGTCGGGCTCGTTTGACCTTATTTCCGACAGCGGCGGAAATGACTACGGGAGCAAACAGAACAGGTTTCTCTTGAAATTACGTGGGCGTTGCGTGGGCGAGGCAAAACCGGAAGGAAAAGTCCCGATTCTAGAAGACTATAAAAAGACCTCGACACACGGATTCGCCAGGAGAGAACGGCCAGTGGAAGCAGAGAGACACCACAGGCAAGAATACACTCCCGTCGACCCATTCTATATGCGCTCTCACTCTTCCATTCTCTGTTCCACACAGGTTCGTCGTCAGGAATAAAAATATAACCTTATATTTTATATATGCGTGTTCTCGTTGTTTGTCGTCGTACGGCGATATATAACACTTTGATATCGGCGAAACAGATCTGTCTGTGGATGACTATATATATATATATATATATATATATATATATATCCCCTACTTTTTTTTCTCCTATCACTATTTTAGTACTCTATACCACATTCATGTTGCGGTATTAATCTAAACTAATTATAGATGTAATATATAAACATATTAGCACATCCGATTGACTAATCAAGAGGAGCTTAAAGCAGGCAACGCTAATGACTGGGTCGATATGCACCTGATGATTGCATAATTCATGAAACTCCGATTCGAGCCTAAAACGTAGGATAATATATAAACAGAAGTATCTCCTCGCACTGTGTCGTCAGAGAAATAATTTTAAATTGCATTATATTCTTCCATTTAGTCACAATAAATATTTAAAAAAAAGGATAAACAATTACCTTTTTCATCCTCCCTACCACCACTAACCGAATGGTCAAGCCACATATTTCACACTACCATAGATAAAATTACTACTAAGATTCCGCTAGCTTAACCCTACAGTAGTCAATATTCCTCCACTCCTTCCTTTACTAACAAAGCCTCCGGTCATTATAGTTTTTCTTTGTTTAAACGGGGTTGACATTGATGCTGAAAATGGTTATTTCCTCTCTAAATTTTATCTCTATATATAGTCATCCGGAGATAGATCTGTTTCACTGTATCACAGCTTATCAGTACATTTAAACATCCAATTGCGTTTACCCAGGATTGAAACCCGACCGAACTGGCGTCAGTCTACTTCTGAGCAATGTGCGCTCAGTAGAGGGAGGCAGACTATTAGCGTATTATGTATCATACGCCAGTAGTTAGAGTGCTCTAATTCATATGCGAATGAGCGATGCGTAGATGCTAGAGTATCTACTGTTTTTACAAGGTCTACCATTCTTCCAGAGTGGTGAGAGCGTAAATAGCCATCTGCAGACAGATCTGTTTCTCTGGATCACAGCTCATCAATACGGTTAGACATCCGACTGCTTTTCCCCAGAATTGAAACCCAAACCGAATTGGCGTCAGTCGGTGATTCTACCTCAGTGCTATGGGCGCTTGGTAAAAGGGGGCAGACTTTTAGCGTATGATGTATCATACTCCAGTAGTTAGATTGCTCTAATTCATTACTGAATGAGCGATATATATATATATATATATATATATATATATATATATATATATTGAAATAAAACTCCGAAAATTACATATGTTGTATTGCCATTTCAGCGAGAAAAATCTCGCTTTCTTAAACACAAAGTTCCTTTATTATGCAAATACAGTACAAAATTTATTTACCGGAAGTTTAGTTGAAATAAAATTTATACATTTATTTTATTTGAAAGAAAGAATAAATAAGATAAAGAAAAAAATGATGGGAGGATGTTAAAATTGAGTAGATTATGTTTGAAGGTTGTCGTCTAGACATGACGTTTAGATTAGATCTGTGTTAAAAAATTGAAAATTACGCGTGTTAAAAGAAAGTAAGTGGGGGAAAGTGAAATTTTACAGAAGAAGAAAAGAAATACACGGGGTTGAAAGGGAAAAGGAGCGATGGAATGGAAAGAAAGAAGAGAAATTCACACCAGAAGGTCGTTGAAAGAAACACCAGTTAAAGGAGAGTGCGAAAAAATGAATAGATACATAAAGTGGAAAACGAGAAAGAAAAAGAGAAAGAAAAGGAGAAAGAAAAAGAGAAAAGAGAAAAGTGAAATTATGAATAACATGATGTAATATTCGTCTCTGCCAAAATTATTTCAAAGATTTTCTCATTTAAAATAATATTAACTTACTATTATACACACACACACACACACACACACACACACACTCACACACACACACATATTACAAACACAAGTACTCGTTTTCGAACCCTAACCAAAGATTCCAGACGGCACTATCACGTACATTTTGGGAAATGAAGGAGGAAGGGCAGGACCCTATAATCAGCTGGAAATTAATAGGCTCAGCTTGTACCCCCCCCCCAAAAAAAAGAATTTTCGTGATAGGTGTCGTCTATGTTTATTGGAGAAGATTCTGATTTTGAAGTATCTTCATCAGGACTTAATTTTGAATCTTAGGAAGGAATTCTTTAATAAGTGCCGTCGTAGGGCAAATTTTAAAATTTAATTTTTAATTTTTAATTTTAATTCTTAATTTTTTTTTAAATTTTAATTTTTTTAATTTTTAATTTTTTAATTTTTAATTTCTAATTTTTCTTTTTATAATTTTTATGTATATATGTATGTTTGTGTGTGAATGTGCATATTTGTATATATGTGTGTATATATGTATATATGTATGTGTGTATATATGTATTTATGTGAAAAAGTTTTTTTTAGCTATTTAAATGCTCTTTTTCATAATATTCATTAATTTTTTATATTTTTTTATATGTATGTGTGTGGGTGTAATATGTATGTATAGGTGTGCATGTATGTATAGGTGTGCATGTGTGTGTACACATATATATATTGTGTGTGTGTGAATTTTTTGTATATAGGTGTGTACATATATATGTGTGTATGCTCATGTATATGTTTATACGTATATAAGTGTGTATGAAATTGAATGTATGTGTGTGTATGTGTGTATATATGTATTCTTAATCGTAGAATTGTGTGTGTATATGTATGTATGTATGTGTGTACTTCTATATGTATGTATAATTGTAAATGAATGTTTTTTGGGGTTTTTTACCTCGCAATGTCTTTATTTAGTTAAATTCAAATGACCGAATTTTTTTAAAAATAATTTTATTTTAAATCCTATATCTTTTTATTCCCTTTAAAATTAATTATGCCTTTTTAAGTAAAGGCCTTTTTCTAATACTTCAACGTTTTTGAGAAGTTAGGTTTTGAATATGTCCAGCGTCTGTAATATTATAAAAAAAAAATTTCTTTCTTTTCTTTTCTTTTTCCCTCCCTTCATTCCTTTATCTCTCTTATCTCCCACCTTTTTTCCGTGTTGCTTAACCTTACGTCGATTTAACACGGCTGTCTGTTAATGTTTAGTTACAATTCTCTTTCCTTCTTTTGCGAACCCAGATGATGTCAATTTTTTCTTTTCTTTTTTTGTTTATTTGATTATATTTTGTTTTATCTTTTTTTTTCTTTTTCTTTTTATTTTCTTTTTTTAATTTCTTTGCAAATCTATTTAAAAAGGAAAAGTAGACTAATCTTTCTCCAGTTTCTGAAAGGATTTTTCTGTTGCTGAGGTGATGTGTTATCCCCCGTGGGGATCTTCATATCGAAATGTCCATTCAACATCATTGAATTAATCCTTTTTTAATTTATATTTGCTCTATAATATTTTATTACATGGAGCTCTCTTCCTGTATCATTTTTTAATATTAAAATAAAATTTTTAATATTAATTAGGATCGGGTTTTTAGAATTTACCTTCCTGCTTTTTTCGCTTGGATTGAAGTATCTGAATTAATATATATATATATATAATATACTTTTATGGTTATATATATATATATATATATATATTATATTATATATAAAATAAATGCCAGAGCACTCAAAATAAAAAAAAATCTTGAGTCCTCTTCACTTGGAATTATATACGGAGTCTAACCGTACTGATGAGCTGTGATGCTGATCTCTCTGCGGATGGCTATATATATATATATATATATATATATATATATATATATATATATAACCCAGAATTGAAACCCGACCGAATTGGCGTCAGTCGGCGATTCTACCTCTGGGCTATGGGCTTTCGCTTATATATATATATATATATATATATATATATATATATATATATTTCAATTTTCTGAGGCTTTCTTTAACTACAAGAATTCTTTCAGAGAGTTGATCGTATTCCTAATCACATTTTTCCATATCTTGTTCTCATATAAATATTCCTCATCCATTTTTTTCTCCGCATACATGTATGTTTTGTGTTAATCACTAACAATAATCCCGTTTGTTTACCAACCACATACACCGAAATAATGATTTTTGGTTTTGGTTGTTTTTACTTTTAATTCCGTCTTGGTCGTTTTTGGGAATTTCCAGCACCTCCTCATCGCAATAATGCATTAATACTCTGAAGGCTCCCAGAAAGCTGTAGTAGATAACACCAATTGCAGATCTCCAGACAGTTAATTTTGCTCATGCAACACTGTCTTTGGAGGACTCATCACGATCAAGCCATTGACCTGATCATTTAGAGTTATCATAAAAGATCCACTTTTCTTCAAATGTGACTATTCGATCAAGAAAGTGATCATTGAGGTTACGCAGAATTATTGTCTATGACACTTTAAAATACCTATATTCTTGATTTTCATTAAGATCATAAAGAACCAATTTATCGAGTTTTTCACCTTGTAACCAATCTGTAAATAGTGTGTGACTATTGCAATGCTGACAATAAGAGTCTGAGACATTTCTCTGGACTTTCCTCAACAAAATTGCAATTGTTCGTTGTCGAGTCTGCATGACCGTTTTCTACTGTCTTCATGTACATGGCTCTCAGCACAGTGTACGGAATTTCTGTGACCGTATTCAGACTGTCCAATCCCTTGTGAACTTATCGTATTATGCACTCTTGATATTGGCAAAGGTTTTGGGAGGCACTTTGAAATCATTCAAGAAATGTAAATGAAGATAATGTTTTCTCATATTCTTAACTCAGGGCTTCTTTGCTTCAAAATTAATTCTGTTCTGAAAGTAACTTAAAAATTATTAAAGAGCACACATTAATTATTATGTATAACAAAATCTATCTGATATATACAATGAATAATATATTAAAATGGCTTTTCGAAATACAACACTTCGAGCGATTATTATTTTTCGTAACAACGTAATACTATGGAGCATGAATCCAATTTAAATCTTGTTCCACGAGATAGGTGTATCCAATTCGAAAATTAGTTTTAAGGAGAAAAAAAGAAGATATATAGAAAGTAAAATTCAAAAAGATCTACCCATCCCTGGGTAGCTATGGTTTGTATTACGACTAAAGAAGATCATGCCCTTCGTGTAATGAATTCGATGTGGTAAATAAGTCCTTAGGCATCTTGACATAGTTATATGATTAAGAAAGTTTTCTTATATATTCGTACACTCCTTAGGAGGACTCTATATTATTCGCCCAAACATGTTCGTAATTTTCTTCTAGTTGCCGTGTCATTTTAGGACGTGGGTGAACATAGTTCTCCCTAATTTTCTGTCCCTTGTCGTTGACAGTAAGTTTTATCTTTTCAATATCCCTCTCGTTAATCCATTTAGACACACCTAGTCGTAGTTATAATTTGACGTGTACTTTCAATTTTAGGTGTTCCTGGCTCTCCACATTATCCTATCCCTTGTAGGTCTTAGTAAGATTTATCGTTTAATATCTTAGCCGTTAAGTCTTCCACACACTCCTAGCTGTTCTTTTTCTCTAATTTTCCGTTCCATTTCAAAACTTGCATGATCATGTGTTGTATTATATCTTGGTCCGTGTGGAATTGTGTCGGGATGTGTATTTTGCATTCTGAACTGGGATAGGTCGCTGGATGCAGAACGAAAAAGGTGCAGGCTGAGTTATTGTTTTGACGTACAGAGGACAAAGATGGCCAATGCTAAAAGTGAGACTGAGTTGGGCGGAAATAAGTTAACTATTAAATGACATCAAAGGTCACAGATAGTAAGTTTGATATTTGAGTTTTTGCAGATTACAGTTGAGACATGCGTGTGCCTACCGCCAAGTAAACCCCAACTTCACCACTATGACACCGGTATTTCGAATGCACATTTCCCTAGGTAACTAGACTCATCCTAATTAGAGGCTTAGAGCAACACAATGTTCATTTTTAACATATATTTTCTTCTAGGTTACTAGGATTATATAAATCAAGTTTTTAGTTCATTCTGGACAAACAATAAATCTTACCCGAATGGAACATTAGAAAATATCAACAATTAATTACTATTTAATCGAGACAAAATACAGTGTTGGTAATTTTAATGTCAGTATGTTTTGTTGGGATGTTTTTATGTAAAAGTGTATTTATATACTTTCATAATGTCTTTTTTTGGATAACAGTGTTTGCCCATAGATGGGGGCCGTAGCAGGTGATACTACCCCAAGAAAGAAACTTGAGGCAGTAGAACTGTTCCTCTGTGGACAGATGCTGAAAATACTATGAACTGAACATGTGACTAACGTGTCAAGCGAGTTCGCATGGACCAAGCGACTCTCCCTAAACCCACTGCTAGGAAGGTTGGATCACTGTGTCATGCCAGGATGTTTTTTTCTGACTGAATCCATCTTGTACATATACAAAACAAACCATCCGTCCGTGCATGGAATACTGCTGTCATATAAAGTCAGGTGTCCCCGCTGTTTATCTCAGTGTTTTCGACAGGTTCCAAATGAGAATCAGTAATGTGATAGGTACCCACTTGACGGCTCGACTCCAGCCACTTTCACACCGACGAGATGTGGCTTCCTCTATCATTTCTATAAATATTTTCATGGCTTATGTTCCGACAAACTTAATTTATTGGTGTCCCTGCCATATGTAACCAAAATGGCAACTGGGTCCCACCCATTCAGAGTTAGATCAGCCAAATGCAGACGACAATTCTACTCTAGAAGCTTATTTTCTCACATTTCTTGCCTGTAGAACTCTCTTCCATATTCTTTCTTTCCTGACGGCTACAACCTCCAAGAATTTAAATGCAATGTCAATATCCATCTCTAAACCACTTGACTCCAGTTCTTTTTACATCACCCTGTATATCTTTTCCTTTCTCTCTACCATCACACCTGTATTCCCATCCTTCTCTTGCTCCTCTCTCTGGGACCTCCTGTAACTGGTTCGTCTTCCTCTTTATCCTACTCATATCTAACCTTTCTCTCTTCTGTAGCCTCCTGTGCATCAGTGGCCTTACCGCGTTGCTTGGGCTGAAACGATTAAAAAATAGTTAAGTGCCATACGTGATATACGCTTGGGCGACGCTGTCTCGAAAGAGTCATGACTGACTGGGCAGAAGATTATCCCGCAGTAGGTTGCCATTAATTTCTGCAGTAGACTAGTTGCCAGCTAAGGCTATAGAACACAATCTCTCATCGAATTATATTTTCTATCCATTCCAGCTATGGAAAATCCTCAAGTGATAATATTTCCTTTTATTTAAAACAATTATTTTTTGTGACTCTGTAGCACCAGTCTCAAGGTTCAAAGAATCGTGGTCTGCACCAAGATCCGTGGGCTTAGATATTGATCTTAGAAAGCGGTTGTACACAGCAAAATTTATCAGTCAAACTTAAGTCACTAGTGTCTCTGCCATATGAGTTTACTTGTGCAACCTGACTGGCCACTAGGTTCCACCTATTCACTGTTAGATCAAACAAATGCATCCGACAATTCTGCTCAACCAGATTCTTTACACGCACTTCCTGCCTGTGGAACTCTCTTCCATATTTTTGCTTCTTAAACATATCGGCTCCAGTTCTTTCTACATCACCCTGTATATCTTTTCCTTTCTCTCTACCATTGCAACAGTCATCACATCTGTATTCACATCCTTCTCTTGCTCCTTTCTCTGGCGCCTCCTGTAACTGGTTCGTCTTACTCTTTACTTTTCTCTTATCTAATCTTTTTCTCATATGCAGCCCTCTGCGCATCAGTGGCGTTACCCTCTTGTATGGAGTGAAACGATTGAAAAATAAACAAAACAAAATCGTTTATTTTTTTTTAAATACAAAGATTTAAAATTTTTCTCACCTTCTTTACATAAACACACACACACACACACACACATACAGACACACACACACATATCTATATGCGTGAAAATGAATGGCTTTGGATATATTTATCTAACGAATTTAATTTAGTTTTACTTTATGTTTATTCTTAAAATTTTTTAATAAAAACCAACCAAGAATAGTGAAATATTAATTTTCCTGACACCCACTGAAACTGTTTTGTCTTTCTATTTACACTCCTCCTATCTAATCTTTTTTCTCTTATGTAGCCCCCTGCGCATCACCCTGTATATCTTTTCCTTTCTCTCTACCTTGGCGACTGTCATCCCAACCTTCTTGCCCTTTCTTTGACACCCCCTGGAACTGGTTAGTCTTTCTCTTTACTTTCCTCCTATCTAATCTTTTTCTCTTATGTAGCCCCCTGCGCATCACCCTGTATATCTTTTCCTTTCTCTCTACCTTGGCGACTGTCATCCGATCCTTCGTGCCCTTTCTATGACACCCCCTGGAACTGGTTAGTCTTTCTCTTTACTTTCCTCCTATCTAATCTTTTTCTCTTATGTAGCCCCCTGCGCATCACCCTGTATATCTTTTCCTTTCTCTCTACCTTGGCGACTGTCATCCCATCCTTCTTGCCCTTTCTTTGACACCCCCTGGAACTGGTTAGTCTTTCTCTTTACTTTCCTCCTATCTAATCTTTTTTCTTATGTAGCCCCCTGCGCACCACCCTGTATATCTTTTCCTTTCTCTCTACCTTGGCGACTGTCATCCCATCCTTCTTACCCTTTCTCTGACACCCCCTGTAACTGGTTAGTCTTTCTATTTACACTCCTCCTATCTAATCTTTTTTCTCTTATGTAGCCCCCTGCTCAACAATGGCATTACCGCCTCGGTTGGGTGAAACGATTAGAAATAAAATTTAAAAAAAAAAAAAACCAAAAGAAAACTTAGTGGAATATTTATTTCAGTGTTCGAACTGTATTGACATTATATATATGCAATTATGTTAAA
Organism: Ascarosepion bandense; assembly: GCA_037127315.1. NCBI lineage: Eukaryota > Metazoa > Mollusca > Cephalopoda > Sepiida > Sepiidae > Ascarosepion > Ascarosepion bandense. Next base: position 1,663,302 of record JBBBDQ010000970.1, read on the forward strand.
TCTGTAAACGAAATGGATCATCCTAAAATATCTGTTTAACATAAAATATTAAAGATATACCTTCATATGATATATTCAATGGGTATAAACCAGAACAATATGATATACATCAGAAAAAGCTCAACACATCATATACAGTAGTTGTAAACGTTAACTACTGCTAAACTATAAGTTTATAATCACTATATAAACTTTTTATACATGTATATATAAATTTATTCACACACACATATATAAATATGTATATGCATATATATATTTTTTGGAAAACTGTTCAATACAATTATATTGTAGAACTTTTGAATATTCTTCATTTATAAACGTGTTATTACGCGACCTTGGTTTCTACAATGTGGAGTTTTCAGGTGATTTTGAATAACTGATTTTATCGGGTTTGTTTTGCTAATATGTTAACGAAGATTTTTTTTTTGAACGATCATGTAACGGGGAATTTTTGAACGCACAATCCTTAAAATTAGATGAAATTTTAACGTTTTCCTCCATAATTTTATGAACCCCGTGACTATTTTGTGGTATGGCTGACTTAGTCATAATTTGTATACTTTCATTCAATAATTCATTTTTGTTTGGCAATAACATAATTGCTAATTTTTATTCCGGGCACAGTCTACAAATGAAAATTATATATATATATATATATATATATATATATATATATAATTTTCACACACTATCACAATATTTAAACGACCGGTTCTGATTTTTAAATTTCCTACATAAAACAGGTAAGAATATGTATGATACCCTCCGATACCCTGGTTGCCGACTGAGGCGAACAGGCAAGGCAGCAAAATTTCATGGGGCTAACGCTGGCGGTATTTTCCACCGGTAGAAGTGTCTGTATCTTACGATTTTTTCTAACTTCAAGTCAGATGTTCAACGCAATGAAATACGCGATCGTAGCGACCGTTAGCAATGACATAAAATGAAAAGTAAACAGATGTGTTTCACATCGGTAGTAACATTGAGTTTGAGAAATGGCGTCAATCTAAATTGTACTTTTTTTTATTTATTTATTTTGACCAGATCCAACTCTATGTCTGTTGAGCCCTGATCTGGAGACTGTGGGAAGCACGCTTCAGGTTTCGGCTAGTGATGTTCATCCCCAAAAGGAAGCAATCAGTTGACCGTCCAAAGAATTCACGGCACCCGACCTCAGTAGGTATCACATGACATTTATATACTTTTTTTTACACATTTATAGCAACAACGCTACATTATCAAGGTGTGTGTCTGTCTGAATGACGCTTACTGGAAAGTGCAGAGGCATTCTAAGATCAATTGTCACCCTTCAATCACATATTTTACTCAATAGAGGAATAGGTACGGAATTCCGTCTTTGGTACTATATCTATCAAGAAAATGAATAATCCAGAGGCTGTAAACTTCAAGCAAAGGTTTCATAACATCGGTCACATCAGATGCGTATTTTAGCATCTTTATTCAATAGATGACAAGAAAGACACAGATCAGAGTTGAAATACATATGTAAATATGTATAACATATTAATGGATTAAAAAGGAATTGGGTTCACACCGAGAATCTGCTTTTCACAGGGAATCTTCTATAAACCTGAATTCCGACAAATATTAGCCCCAAATTAAATTTATATCTGTAAAAAAAAAGCAAACAAAAAATAAACACAAACAGTAACATTACTCGAAAACATGACTTCCGTTTCTATGTTTCTTTTGTGTCATCTTGCGTATCCGAAAATTGAATTTTTTTCTCTCCGTAATTCATTTGAATCAAAAGTCCAAAATTTATAATCAATTTTATTGCCAATATTGTTATTTGTTGTTGTCTTTTTATTCTTTAAATTTTATTAACATGTCTATTATATATAGACATGAATTCATAATATAAATATGTTATAATATAACTATAAAAGTAGCCATTTTGTTTCGATACAGACACGGATAGTGTCGAAACAAAATGGCTGCATTTGTATTAAAAAATATTTATGTTATAAATTTTTTAAAGATATTATTCACTCTAATTTGTATTGAGCACTTTTTAAGACTAGTGTTTCTTTCGGATACGGAATATTATTCCATCCATACCTACCCTATATATATATATATATATATATATATATATATATATATATATATGAGAAAAGTGCAAGAAGCCGTGAAAGTTTTGTTTAATGTGTAGATTTATTGTTGCTATTATTATTAATATTACTAACTTTAATTATATTAAGTGTCCATAATGGTATTTGTGTCACTACACGTGTTTCGAGTCTAAAGTTGATCTTCTTCGGTCGACTGAACTTGTGACTTCACATATCGATATTCGTTTGTTTTTCTGTTACCCAAGTTACCGTGTATAAATAGGTAAATCATGTGGTGAGCAGGTCAGAAATTTCATGTGTGCGGGCGTGTTGTTTTTGTTATTTTTCATACTCGCAACTGTTAAGTTTCCCCTGTCACTTTTGTTAGCTATAATAGACTACCAGACGAACGCGGGCTTCCCTCAAGGTTCTATCCTAGGTCCCACGCTCTTTCTGATCTACATTAATGATCTCCCCGACACCATTAGATCCCAAGTTGGCATGTATGCCGACGACACAACAATCTACTCCCGCATCGATCAGAAACCAGGTCTGAAACCTCGCTGCCGTACTTGAAAGGGACCTCCAATCCGTAGTGACCTGGGGTAGGAAATGGTTGGTAAATTTCAATGCCTCTAAAACAAAGCTGTTATCAACTAATCACCATAGACAATCGCATCTACCTCCCATTAGCATGGGACAGGCTAGCCTCCCAGAGAGTAAAATACTACGCCTCCTTGGCCTTACACTCTTGGCGGACCTCAAATGGAATGACTATATTGAATCCATTGCTAAATCTGCTGCTATGAAAGTGGGCTCCCTGTGCAGGACCCGGAAATTTTTCCCACCTGAATCTATTCTGCACATATACAAATCTACCATCCGCCCGTGTATTGAATATTGCTGCCATATCTGGTCGGGTGCCCCTGCTGCTCTCCTTGGGCTTCTTGACAAAATACAAAGGAGGATCTGTAACGTGGTTGATACTGACTTGGCAGACCGGCTGCAACCACTCTCTCACCGGCGTGATGTGGCTTCCCTGTGCCTTTTCTACAAGTACTTTCATGGCTTCTGCTCCGATGAGCTTAGATCACTGGTGCCGCCTAAGCATGAATTTACAGGAGATACTAGATTAGTAAATAGGTTCCACCCTTTTACAGTTAAACAAATAAGATGTAACCGTAAATTCTACTCCAACAGCTTCTTTTCTCGCGCTTCCCGCCTGTGGAACTCCCTTCCACAAGTCTGCTTTCCCGACAGTTACAATCTCCAGGTGTTTAAATGTAGGGTCAATAGACACCTCCTATCACACTAACTCCCAACTATTCTCACAACACTCTCATCTGCCCAACCCTCATTCTCGGTATCCTTACCCGCCTATCACCCACCCTCTGTCATTTCCTATATTTAATCAGCCTTTCTCCACTCTACGTAGCCCCCTGCACAGTAGTGGCAGTGACATGCCTTGCTCGGGGTGAAACGCTTATAAAAAAATAAAAAATAAAAAATTATTTTTACAGACTTGCGTAATTTGATTTTGTCTTTATACTTCAAAATTGTTTACCGCGATTTTGATTCAATTCTACTCTACTTGTCATCATGTTCTTTTTGTTGATTGTGGGATACTATTTGAATTTAGTGTGTATGTGTTTCGCATTTGAATTTCTTGTGTCTTTGTGTCATAGATTGTTCATCTTGTTTTGTTGAGGGAAGACTTGTATTTTTTATAACTATTTCTTCCTGCATCATGAGTGGGTCATAATCTGCATTTTGTTAGATAGGCATTACTCTCAATTTGTCTTCATTGCATTCATGTAAATAATGGGAGACGTACAATTTCCTGTGATTTGCTAGATTAATGTGAATGTTACCCATAACAATCTCACACACAAGCAAAAACTGGCATTAGAAAATATCCGTGAGAACAATGATAAAATATTAAAGGAAACAGACAAAGGCAGTGTCGTGGTTTTTATGGATAAAACTTAATACAAAACAAATATTCAAGATATGATAGGAGACGAAAATAACTAGAAATTAATCAGTTATAATTTTCCTAAAAACATTGCATCAAAAATAAAACGAAATCTGCCTTACACGCAGTAGAATACGAACGAAAACAGAAAAAAAGATTCTCTTAAAGACTTTGTTTAAAAACAAGCAATTCTTATGAACTCCTATATGTACAGATTAAATACATTTAAAGCAGCTTTCCAGGAACAATAATCGGAATATATTAACACCCTAAACCCTAGTGATTTTAAAATTCAGATTAATTGTAGCAGGATCAGCCTGCCCATCAAGCAGACTTGGCAACTTAATAGATAAAGCATTACAACCATACATCACAAAAATAAAAAGCTATATCAGAGATAGAATAATTTTCCTTAGCTTCATACCACAAAAATTAAATTCATATACACTCATAATAACATTTGATATGAACTGCCTAGACAGCAACATAACCCACATAAACTAGGTAAACAAGCTATTACAAAATATAGAATTAGTTTTAAACATTTCATTCCAATTTAACAACCAAAATGATATTCAAACAACAGGTACCCAGATGGGGACAAAAATGGCACCGACATATTCAACGCTCACACTAGCATATCTAGAAAAACTTATAAAACAAAATAAGTCATAAATATGGGGAAAGCATGAAAACAGAATTCACTAAATCATGGAAAAGATATCTAGATGATTGTTTTATCTTTTGGAGATCAACATGAAGATACAAATAAACTACACACTCTACTCCAAAACTTGCACCCCAAAATTAAGTTATCCCTAGAATATAGCTGTAATAAATTGCCATTCCTAGATATACCCATGATAAACAAAAACAATTACATCATCACAGACATTTACGATAAACCCGCAGATACCCAACAATACCTCCATATCAAGAGTCATCACCCTAAAAGTTGTCTAAGAGCCATACCTTACTTCCTAGCACGACGAATTTGCACAATAGTAGCTGACGAAAGCTACTACAAAAAACACTACAGATAATAATCAAGGGTTTCCAACTGGAAGAATAAATACTATTAGAATCTTTGCAGTATCCAAATGAAAAGAAAATACATGAAAAAAAAGAAAGCATTTTAACATACATTTACACACAACAAAACCAAAACATAATTATTTACAAAAATCAAAACACACATAGAATTACACAAAAAGATTATAAAATAAAGGAAATCTTAAAGATAATTAAAATAATTAAAAGCAAACGCCAGTCCAAAAATGCTAACCTCATGAAAATTCGAGCTAGGGGGGTGGTCACAAAATTCAAGAAAAAAGATGTGGCGTATGCAATGTAATAGAAGAAAAACACTTTAAATTCGAAAACACATCTACATTCGAAATAAAAACAGATCTGAGCTGCAACTCCAAAAACGTAATTTATGCTCTAAAATGCGAAAAGTGCGCAAAATTATACGTGTAGGCGACACAAGACCTGAATAAAAGAATAGCCCTGCACAGAAGTAAGATTAGACTAGCCAATAACTGGAAATTGTACGTCTTCCAATATTCACATGAATGCAGTGGAGATAAATTCTAATGTCTATCTACCAAAATGCAGATTATGACACACTCATGATGCAGGAAGTGATATTCATAAAACATAAAAGCCTTCCCTCAGCAAAACAAGATTAAGAACCTAAAACACACACACTCTCTCACACACACACACACACACACACACACACGAAATTCAAACTCGAAAACACACACACACACACACACGCGCATACACACACACTAAATTCAAATAATATTCTGAAAACAATAAAAAAAGCTAAATGACCCGTAGATTAGAATTTCATCAAAGTCGCTGAAAACAATTTTGAAGTATAAAGACGAAATCATATTTCGAAAGTCAGAGAAAAAAACTTTTATAGCCAATGGAGGAGCGTGTGTGAATAAAACAAACCCCAAAACACGCATGCACACATATAAACTGTCTGACCTGCTCAATACTTGACTTATGTATTTATACACGATAACTTGGCTCTCAGAAAAACAAAAGGATATCGATATGTGAAAAGATTATTCGGCTGAGGAGAGTCAACTTTAGATTCGAAAAACATGTAGTGACGCAAATATCATTATGGACACTTTAGATGTCATACAAAAGCAAGTAACGTTCATGGCTTCTAGCACTTTTCTTATATATATATATATATATATATATATATATATATATATATATATATAAGGTAAACAGTAAAATCAGTTATTGAAAATCGCCTGAAGACACAACTCATGGTAGAAACCTGGGTCGCGTAATAACTCGTTTTCAAATGGAAAATATTCAAAAGTTTTACAATATAATTGTATTGAACAATGTAATTGTATTGCACAATTTTATCATGACCAAAAATTAAGTAATTAAGTAAACAATATATATATATATATATATGTGTGCGTGTGCGTGTGTGTGTGTGTGTGTGTGTGTGTGTGTGTGTGTGTGTGTGTACACGCGTATAGAAATGGATATATATACATACACATACATACATATATACATACATACATACGCATGCGCTCGCACCAGTGAGTTGCCGAGTGGTTAGCGTGTTTGCATTCTGAAAATGTAAGCCTGGGTTCGCCTCTCGGCATGCCTAGTTTCTGATTTTTTTAAAACTGTTCATCTCGCAATCCACACCAACACTTGGTAAGACACAAGTGTTGAAACAAAATACCTACTTTGTTGTGATATTATAACATACTTATATTATATATATATATATATATATATATATATATATATATATATATATATTTTCTGGTAATCGTAATTTATGTTTTGAACGTTTGTTGCGTCACAAATTCAATCCAGACTTGAGGTAGGACTGATATTTACAATCTTTTTCTTGGGTCACTCAAAATAAACGAAGTACTTATTCCAGAATGAATCTGAATGATTTTGACTTAAAGTAAGGACTGTTTTCATATCTGAACCCGAGCTGCTCAAGACTAATATTTTACATTAGAATATGTTTATAATGTTTTGTTGGGAAGAACCTAATAGCAATTCTGCGTCGTCTTTCCTCCATACCGGATTTAGATGATAGTCAGCTACTCCAAACGGAAGAAGGTTCCACTCAGACAGCCTCTTACCCAGAATCCCCATTTTTATTAACAGACTCTCACATTAATATTAGTATAAACTCTACAAATATTAATAAAGTATAATTTAAAAGTTAAATTAGTAAACGATGAAGAGATTTTCTTTTAAATATAATTTTTAGAATAGAATATGTTCATAATGTATTTTGGGGAAAACTTAAGAGCAATTCTGCGTCTGCTTTCCTACATACCGGATTTATATTATACTCAGTTACTCCAAATAAAAGGAGGTTCCACTCCGACAGCCTCTTACTCAGAAGTCCCATTTTTATTAACAGACTCTGACATTAATGCCAGTCTAAAGTCTACAACTATTAATGTCATCAAATCAAATGTCAGTTGCTTTCTATCCACTTTATCCTCATACACTTCATGTTTTATAACTCCTCGTTCATTCACAAAACTTTTATCATGAAAATTTAAGTATTTACTTCTACATGAGAGGTTCATGAGCCATTCTGGAATAAAAAAAAATATATTCAGCTAATGACCTACAAAATGCAAGCAGAAATGTGTGAACCGATTGTAATCGTCAATAATAAAATACATGTCCTCCATCATACAATCAAAATTAGGCCACGTAAACTGGTTTACGTTCTAATAATTTTCCGTTATTGATTGAATAGTTTTGGACGGTTTACAGTCCATATGCAGGTTGATTAAAGCCAGATTGTTTTTTTCGGATTATAGTGAAACCGACGAAATGCAACCGCAAATTCTATTCCAACAGCTTCTTTTCTCGCACTTCTCGCCTGTGGAATTCCCTTCCGTATGATTGCTTCGCCGACGGCTACAACCTCCAGGAGTTTAAATGTAAGGTCAATAGACATCTCCTAACACACTAACTCGCACCCATTCCATCCAACACTGTTTCTACGTACCTCCTAACTCGTCTATCACCCTCCCTCTGACATTTCTTATACCCAATCACTCTATGTAACCCCCTGCGCTATAGTGGCAGTGGACTGCCTTGCTTGGGGTGATATGATTAAAAAAAAGTGTTCTTTTAAAAGATAACTATGTGCGTTGTGGTACAGTGGATATCGGCTCGGAACGAGAAATCGGGGAGCCGAGTTCGAATTCCAGTTGAATCCATTGTATTCACTTACGCGCAAATAACCTTGGGAAAGGTATTAATCCGTCTATACCTTCCAGTTATGGGTTAAATAGCAGGACAGACTGGGTTCTATATCCTTGGTCGGCAACCAGTCTACCGCAGAAAGTAATGGCAACCTACTGCGGGATAATCTTCTGCCCAGCCAGTCATGTCACTTTCGAGACATGATCGCCCAAGCGTGTATCACGAATGGCACTTAAATGACTGACTGAATATAATAGGTGGAATCATTATTAAGGCTTCTATTGGTCATAAAGTGGGCGATCGATTTTCTATTGTCATTAAGTAATAATATGAACCCCCACTAATAACTATTAAACAATATAATACATCTCTTCCCCCTGTAGCCATGAGTCAAATTATAAGACAGATTGTGTTCTATAGTCTTGGTCGGCAACCAGTCTATCGCAGAAAGCAATGGCAACCTACTGCGGGATAATCTTCTGTCCAATTTCCTGCCATTATCTATTACACCATCCAAACATCAAAGCTTACAGCGCCTGTCATTCCCAAGCAGTCAACCATCTTTTTTTTTTTTTTTTTTTAATCATTTCACCCCGAGCAAGGCAGAAACGCCACTGATGTGCAGGGGGTTACATAAGTGTAGAAAGATTAATTAGAAAAGAGTGAGGAGTACAAGCTAGTTAGAAAGGAACAATAGAAAACTGAGAAAGCAGGTGCAATGACAGGTACATGGGCGGAGAGAAAGGGAAGCTTATACAGGGGAGGGGAGAGAGAGCTAGAGGCCAGTGGTTAGTAGGTGAGTATTAACTTTGCTTTTAAATTTCTGGAGGTCGTAGCCGTCAGGAAAGCAAGAATACGGGAGTGAGTTCCACAGGCGGGAAGTGCGAGAGAGGAAGCTGCAGGAGTAGAATTGTCGTCTGCGTTTGGCTAACCTGACTGTGAATGGGTGGGACCCAGTTGCCAGTCTGGTTGAACGGGTAAACACCTGTTGAGGAGGCATCAGTGACTTAAGCTCATCCGAGCAGAAGCCATGAAAGTATTTATAGAAGAGACAGAGGGAGGCCACATTTCGACGATGGGAAAGTGGCTGCAGACGAGTCGCCAGATCAGTACCTATCACATTACAGACTCTCCTTTGGAGCTTGTCAAGAACACTGAGGAGAACGGCAGGGGCACCTGACCATAAATGGCAGCAGTACTCCATGCACGGACGGATGGTTGACTTGTATATATGCAGGATGGATTCAGGTGGAAAAAACATCCTGGATCGACATAGTGACCCAATCTTCTTAGCAGTAGATTTTGCTATGGATTCAATATAGTGCTTCCATTTGAGGTCTGAGGACAGGGTAAGTCCGAGGAGGCGTAGTGTATTACTCTCCGGGAGAATCATCTGGTCCATGCTTATGGGAGGCAGAAGAGGTTGCCTGTAATGGTTGACAGACAACAGCTTGGTCTTAGAGGAATTAAAGTTGACAAGCCACTTCTTGCCCCAGTTCACCACAGAGTGTAGATCCCGCTCAAGGTCAGCAGCGAGATTATGTCTGTCCGCCACGACAGGTTTCTTACTGGAGCGGGAGTATATTGTAGTGTCATCTGCGTAGATGCCTACTTGGGACCTGATCTCATCTGGGAGGTCGTTGATGAAAATAAGGAAGAGCGTTGGGCCCAGGATAGAGCCTTGTGGGACACCAGCATTCGTGCTGTAGGACGAAGAGGCACGCCCATTCAGAACGACCTTCATTTTGCGGTTATTTAAGAAAGATTGGATTAGGTCAAGCAGGCGACCGGTAATACCATAACCGCGTAGTTTGCATAGGAGGCCAGGGTGCCAAACCCTGTCGAAAGCCTTGGAGATATCCAGAGCAACCGCGCGAGCCTCGTCAGACTCATCAAGGGCCTGTAGCATGTACTCCGTTACAGTAGTTAGCAGGTCGGCTGTGGACCTGTCAAATCGGAATCCATATTGCCTGTCGGAGAACAGCTTGTGGGCGGTGAGATGATGAACTATTTCAGCATTTATTATAGCCTCGAACACTTTCCCGAATATTGGTAGGAGACTGATAGGGCGATAGTTGGATGGGTCCGAGGGTTCACCACAATTCTTAAAGACAGGAACGACTGAGGAGAATTTCCAGCATGCAGGAAAGCAGGAAGCAGAAAGGCAGTAGTTAAACAGTTTAGAGAGGACAGGGGAAAGTTCAGGGGCACACCTCTTAAGGACTATCACCGGGATTCCATCGTCTCCACACGCCTTATGGGGGTCGAGTTTTGAAATTACTCTGGATACTATTGTCGGGGTAATATACACGTCATGCAGTTTGGCCTCAGTTCTAATAGGGAAGTCGGGTGGGTGCACTCCGGACGAGTCGAGTGTGGAGTTGGATGAGAATCTGCGGGCAAAGCACTCAGCTTTCTCAGCAGATGACGTGAGAACGTCAAATCCATGGATTAAAGGAGGTATTGAGGATTTCCTATTGTTGAGCACTCGTTTACAAATCCTCCAATAGTCCTTGGAGCCGAACTTGCGGTCAGCTATGTGCTGTCGCATTCTCTCCGCAAACAACTGTTTGGCGTCATTTAGAGTTCTCTTGCACTCACTGCGAGCGGATGTGAACAGGCGCCTATTGTGATCAGTTGGCTGTCTCTGGAATAGATGGAAGTAATGGTTCCTGTGGGCAATGGCGGCTGAGCAGGCTGGAGAGAACCACGGAGGGGAATGAGGTTTTAAGCAATACTTCCTGGTGGGTATGAAGGCATCAATGCCAGCTTTCACCCATGACGAGACCTCAGAGGCACAGTCATCAACTGATAGGTCAAACACTTTTCCCCAAGGGACGTCGCAGAGGAAATCGCGAAAGGCTTCCCAGTCAGCTTTTTGGTAGAGGTAGGAGGTTCTATGAGTAGGGGGATCCTGGGGGGAGTGAGATTGGAAAGAAATACTGAGGGAGACTACAGCGTGGTCGGAGTTGCCGAGAGGGCAAAGCTGCGAGACTTGACAGGCGTCGGGCGCAGAGGTGAAACATATATCTAGCAGTGAGGAATGACCCGAGGGTGTGCTTGGGAAGCGAGTGGGGAAGTCCACCACTTGCGTAAGGGATTGGGAAATAGCAAAGTTCATGGCGTGAGTGCCCGCCGAATCAGTAACAGCGTTTTCAAGCCACTCAGAGTGATGGGCATTGAGGTCTCCAAATACAAATATGTGGGCAAATGGGTGATAGGTAATAGCCTTATCTATGTCGTCGGCAATGCTATCTAGTAGGGAGCAGTCAGGAGAGGAGGGAGAACGGTAAAGGAAGAATAGGTAGCTAACCGAACTGAGGAGAGACAAGCGGAGACATATGTATTGGTGGTCAGTAGATTCGAGTGAAGTCACCCTAGTTATGGGGAGGTGTTCGCTGACATAAACACCCAGCCCATGCATGTGGACAGTAGAATCCTTCCTTAAAAGGGGAAGATAACCAGGGATGAAGAGGTCAGAGGAGGGAATAGTTGAGTTGAGGTTAGTTTCGCAGAGCGCGAGGATGTCAGGGGACTTTTCATGCAGGAACGCTTCTACACTAGCAACGTTAGTACGAATGCCTCGGATATTAGTGAAGGAGAGGTTAATGGGCTTAGGTGGTTTGGATTTAGCTGGTTTAGGGTCATTTCTGTTTTGTCTTGTCATGTTTTTGGTTTATAGAAAGGGACCTAGGGTAGAGGATACAGGCGGTCATTACCCACGATCTGAGCTGGGAGGGGGACTGGCTAGGGCTGCAACAAGGTGTGGCCTCGGGGTTGCCCACCGAAAGCGCTTGCAGGGACACCTATCCATGCGCGACATGGCACTACAAGAACCCCGATATTATACAACTGTTGATCAGAGCAGCCGCTCTTGACGCTACGCAAGAGTTAGGGCTCCTAACTACCAGTCGGAAGCAGCAACCAGGAAACTGCCAACCCGGTACCCTCACAGTGATGAGCCATTGCCACCAACCGGCCAGATCGCAGGAAACTCACGGAAGCACCAGTACCAAGGTCTGAAGAGAGAGAAGTGAAAACCGGAAACCACATCCTAAACAGGAAACAAGGAACGAGCCTCTACTCCAGTTCAATAGACGTGGGAGGAGTATAGACCGGGCGATAGTGTGACCTATCTACTCCTATTAAAAAAAAAAAAAAAAAAAAAAAAAAAAAAAAAAAATCGAACACGAACAATCCTTTGAAAAAAAAAAAAAAAAAAACACAAACTTACAAAAGTGGAGTTTAACTAAGTTTTAACTTAGTTAAAGTCCAAATGAACTCAAAAAAGGGAGAACAAAAACATAGATATATATAAAAACAAAAAAAAAAAAAAAAAAAAAAACAAACGGAAAATACCTCACAGTTTAACACAGGAAATTTGAATTAAGATTCATTCTTCAATTCTTGCTTTTCCCAAATATCAAAAACGGAGTCGGCCTGCTAGGTAAATTCCCATTCAAAGAACAACACGTGGCATGGGCTATGTGCTGATAACTTGGCCAAAGTAGCTTCGCACAACAAGAATAAATATAAATTTCAAACTTTTTTTTTCCTCCTAAATGAAGCATGAACTCCAAAAAGGGGGGAGAACAAAAACATAGATATATATAAAAACAAAAAAAAAAAAAAAAAAAAAAAAACAAACGGAAAATACCTCACAGTTTAACACAGGAAATTTGAATTAGATTCATTCTTCAATTCTCTTGCTTTTCCCAAATATCAAAGCGAGTCGGCCTGCTAGGTAAATTCCCATTCAAAGAACAACACGTAGCATGGAGCTGTAATGGCTGCTGAAGTAACTTGGCCAAAGTAACTTCGCATAACAGAATAAATATAAATTTCAAACTTTTTTTTTTTCCTCTAAAATGGAGCATGAACTCCAAAAAGGGGGGGAGAACAAAAACATAGATATATATAAAAACAAAAAAAAAAAACAAAAAAAAACAAACGGAAAATACCTCACAGTTTAACACAGGAAATTTGAATTAAGATTCATTCTTCAATTCTTGCTTTTCCCAAATATCAAAGCGAGTCGGCCTGCTAGGTAAATTCCCATTCAAAGAACAACACGTGGCATGGAGCTGTAATGGCTGCTGATAACCAGCCCAAAGTAGCTTCGCATAACAGAATAAATATAAATTTCAAACTTTTTTTTTTTTCCTCTAAATGAAGCATGAACTCCAAAAAGGGGGGGGGGGAGAACAAAAACATAGATATATAAAAACAAAAAAAAAAAAAAAAAAACAAACGGAAAATACCTCACAGTTTAACACAGGAAATTTGAATTAAGATTCATTCTTCAATTCTTGCTTTTCCCAAATATCAAAGCGAGTCGGCCTGCTAGTGGAATTCCCATTCAAAGAACAACACGTGGCATGGAGCTGTAATGGCTGCTTGCTGATAACTTGGCCAAAGTAGCTTCGCATAACAGAATAAATGTAAATTTCAAACTTTTTTTTTCCTCCCTAAATGAAGCATGAACTCCAAAAGAGGAGAACAAAAACATAGATATATATAAAAACAAAAAAAAAAAACAAACGGAAAATACCTCACAGTTTAACACAGGAAATTTGAATTAAGATTCATTCACAATTCTTGCTTTTCCCAAATATCAAAGCGAGTCGGCCTGCTAGGTAAATTCCCATTCAAAGAACAACACGTGGCATGGAGCTGTAATGGCTGCTGATAACTTGGCCAAAGTAGCTTCGCATAACAGAATAAATATAAATTTCAAACTTTTTTTTTTTCCTCCTAAATGAAGCATGAACTCAAAAAGGGAGAACAAAAACGCATAGATATATATAAAAACAAAAAAAAAAAAAAAAAACAAACGGAAAATACCTCACAGTTTAACACCAGGAAATTTGAATTAAGATTCATTCTTCAATTCTTGCTTTTCCCAAATATCAAAGCGAGTCGGCCTGCTAGGTAAATTCCCATTCAAAGAACAACACGTGGCATACTGGAGGCTGTAATGGCTGCTGATAACCAGCTGAAACAGCTTCGCATAACAGAATAAATATAAATTTCAAACTTTTTTTTTCCTCCTAAATGAAGCATGAACTCAAAAAGGAAACAAAAACATAGATATATATATAAAAACAAAAAAAAAAAAAAAACAAACTGGAAAATACCTACAGTTTAACACAGGAAATTTGAATTAAGATTCATTCTTCAATTCTTGCTTTTCCCAAATATCAAAGCGAGTCGGCCTGCTAGGTAAATTCCCATTCAAAGAACAACACGTGGCATGGAGCTGTAATGGCGCCTTTTGATAACTTGGCCAAAGTAGCTTCGCATAACAGAGTTACTGATGAGGCAAGATGGTGCTTAACTTCATATGGGAATCGGTTTTTCAACGTTATTTCACAAAAAAATTTGGCGAAATCTATAAAAATGTATGTATTTTCTTTTTGTGAATTCTTTCCTGATAAAAGGCAACAAAGCGTAAAGCAAAGACAAAAAATCCAAAAATCTGATAAAACCTTTCAAAAACTTTTACAGAAATTTCTTCTTTAGAAGACAGATAATGTAATCCACTCTTTGAGGCAGTCCGCTATAACCGTACGGAATTTCGCTGATACTATCAAAGCAAAACAAAACAAAAATCGCTGTTTCAAAGTAAAATTAGTTGTAGCCAAGACCAACCAAAATGAGTACTTTGCTTCATTATTTTATTCAAAATACATTCCGTACTTAAATAACGATTTCAGCTTTAGTATTAATGGATATTTGCCAGAAAATGACCGGAAGCTCAAGTTGACATTGCGGAGACATTTTATTCGGATTTACAAGAAAGTCAGTCAGTTAAGTGCCATACGCGATACACGGTTGGGCGATCATGTCTCGGAACAGACATGACTGACGGGGCAGAAGATTATCCCGTAATAGGTTGCCATTGCTTTTTGAGGTAGAATGGTTGCCAGCCAAGGCTATAGAAACCCAATCTGTCCTATTATTTGACTTATAGCTACAGGGGGAAGAGATGTATTATATTGTTTAATAGTTATTAGTGGGGTTCAGTTTATTACTTAATAACAACAGAAAACCAATCCCCCACTTTACGTCTAGTAGAAACCTTAATCATAATTCCAATTATTATAGTCAGTCAGTCAGTTAAGTGCCATTCGTGATACACGCTTGTGCGATCACGTCTCGAAAGAGACATGACTAACTCAGCAGAAGATTATCCCGCAGTAGGTTGCCATTGCTTTCTGCGGTAGACTGGTTGCTATTCAAGGCTATAGAACCCAATCTGTTTTATTGTTTGACTCATAGCTACAGGGGAAGAGATATATTATATTGTTTAATAGTTATTAGTGGGGTTCAGTTTATTACTTAATGACAACAGAAAACTGATCCCCCACTTTACGTCCAGTAGAAGCCTTAATCATGATTCCAACTATTATAGTCAGTCAGTCAGTTAAGTGCCATACGTGACACACGCTTGGGCGATCATGTCTCGGAAGAGACATAACTGACTGGGCAGAAGATTATCCCGCAGTAGGTTGCCATTGATTTCTGCGGTAGACTGGTTGCCGACCAAGGATATAGAACCCAATCTGTCCTGTTATTTAACCCATAACTGAAAGGAATAGACGGATTAATACCTTTCCCAAGGTTATTTGCGCGTAAGTGAATGCAATGATTTCGGCTGGAATTCGAACTCGCCTCCCCGATTTCTCGTTCCGAGCCGATATCCAATGCACCACAACGCACATTCATTTTTTACAAGAAAAAGCAGCAAAAATGAACCGATGTTATTAAATAGATTATAAAAAATGGTTTATTTTTTCTGTGAGTTTCTAAGGCAAGAATTGTAGCCAACGAAATATTGCCTACTGCACTGACTAAATTTTTTTCTTGATAATGCATGTGACGGTCGAACTTACATGAAGAATAACAATACAAACATTCCCAACAATTATCTCAAAATAATCCAAATACGCCCCCAACTATAGTGCTCAATACAGAGTAGAGCTTGATATTTTGATTTTGTTATTACAAAAGGACTTGTACTGTTGCCTTGGACATCTCTAAGGCTTTTGACAGGGTTTGGCACGCTGGCCTTCTACGCAAGATTCGTTATGGTATCACCTGACGCTTGCTTGATCTGATTCAATCTTTCCAATCTAACCGCTTAATGAAGGTCATCATAAATGAGCATGCCTCCACACCCTACTGTACAAATGCTGGTGTCCCTCAGGGCTCTACCCTAGTCCCGACGCACTTCCTTTATTTTCCAGTTGTGATCAAGTGCCAAGTTGGCATCTACGCAGATGTCACCACAATTTACACCCGCATCAGTAAGAAATCCAGCGAGGCGGACAAACATAACCTCGCTGCTGATCTTCAGAGGGATCTGCACTCAGTGGTGGAATGGGGAAATATGTGGCTTGCGTCTAAGACGAAACTGTTGTCTGTTAATCATCACAGTCAATCTCTTCTGCCTCCCATAAGCAGTAACCAAGCGAGTCTCACCGAGAGCAATATACTGCGCTTACTCGGCCTTACCCTCTCTTCCGATCTCAAGTGGAATCATTACATTGAGTCAATAGCTAAATCCACTGCTAGGAAGGTTGGGTCACTGTGTCGGTCCAGGAGATTTTCTTCAGCCTGGATCCATCTTGCAAATATACAAATCAACCATCCGTCCGTGCATAGGATACTGCTGCCATATATGGTCAGGCTCCCCCGCTGTTCATCTGTGTTCTTGACAGGCTCCAAGGAAGAATCAGTAATGTGATAGGTCCCAACTTGGGGGTTCGACTCCAGCCACTTTCTCACCGACGGGATGTGGCTTTCCTCTGTCTGTTCTACACATATTTTCATGGCTTCTGCTCCGACGAACTTAAGTCACTGGTGTCCCTGCCACATGAGTTTACTCGTGCAACCAGACTGGTAACTGGATCCTACCCATTCACAGTTACATCAACCAAATGCAGACGACAGTTCTAGTCCAGAGCTTCCTTTCTCGCACTTCCCTTCTGTGGAACTCTCTTTCATATTCTTGCTTTCCTGATGGCTACAACCTCCAGGAAGTTCAAGGCAATGTCAGTACCCGTCTATTAACCACTTGACTTCAGTCTTTCTACATCACCCTGTATATCTTTTCCTTTCTCTCTACCTTTTCAACTATCATCACACCTGTATTCCCGTTCTTCTCTTGCTCCTTTTTCTGACACCCCCTGAAACGGGTTCGTCTTTCTCTTTACACTCCTCCTATCTAATCTTTAACTCTTATGTAGCCCCCTTCGAATCACTGGCGTTACTGCCTTGCTTGTTGTGAAATGATTAAAATGAAAACAATGGTTTATAAAAGCATTATATCACTACACCAAAAAATGAATGTTTCAGAACATTATTTTTCTTCTTTACAGGTTATATATAATAATAATAATAATAATAATAATAATAATAATAATAATAATACATGTCCATATTATTTTACGTCTGTGGTACGACTCGGAGTTTTATGCGTCATGCAATCATCAGGTGCATATTTCAATATAACAGTTTAATAGTTTAGAATTTAGATTCACTTGATATTCATGGGAATTAAATCTTATAGAGTTGAGTTACTGCATTTTGAATAGCAAGATTAAACGATAAATATTCTAAGATTACATATAGATAAAAATTTAAAATTTGACTTTAAAACTTAAATCTAAAATTAAAAAATACAATATATGAAAAATAAAATAAGCAAGGAAAAAATCAAGTAAGTTATGGAACGTAAAAATTTAAATATAGATAAAAAATAAAAGAAATTAAAATGTTATATAAAATAAAATAACATGAAACTAAAAATTATGGATAAAAAGTAAAATTTAGAATTAAAATTAAAAAAGTTGGGAGAAAAAATATAAGGTATTTAATTCAAAATTGTTAAAAGTAATATTGTGAAAGAAAGAAAGAAAGAAAGAAAGAAAGAAAGAAAGAAAGAAAGAAAGAAAGGGGCAAACGTCGAGGAATCTATATCAATAAAAAATGTCTATTAGGTAACTATGGAGTTTGAAGATCTGGGTCCTGAAAGGAAGCAGAATGGCATGGTGTCTAGACATATTACTTCTTTAATTTTGTCTGGATAAGATGCATAGTGGGACCAGAGATTATTTAAATGGATAGGCAATAATATTTAACAGCAATTTAGATTTTAGGATTTTTTATATTAGATTTTGAACTAAATCATGAGTAGGAGCTAGAATGTATAGGTTAGAATTCAGATTAAATAATGATCGTATATTTAGGTATATTGTAGTTAGAAAAACACAAGTATTGTGTTGGTCATTTTGTTTTAATAAAATTATTTTTATTTATAAGTTATTTTAGAGTATAAATGATAAATAGTGAGATCATACAAGATTTAAATTATTTAACATTTTTTACATTAGATTTTGTGCTACTTTATGAGTAAATAACCGGAATGATTAGATTAGAATTAGAATTAAATAATTATAGTATACTAATGTATATTGTAGTTAAGAAAAAAGTGTTTTCTGTGTAATTTATTTTAGTAAAGTAAATTCTAATTTTTAAGTTTTATTGGAGCACAAGTTATAAATGAAATATTATAATTAAATTTTAACGAAATTTACAATCTGTATCGAGCACGATTTATAAAAGTAAATGCTTGAACTGGGGTTTTTAATTTACGTGATCTTTCATTTTCTTATATCATATATATATATATATATATATATACGAGGGTCATTCAATGAATAAGGTGAATGTTTCGATATAAGGACTTCTAATACAGATAGAAGCTTACACTTTTTTCAATGTAGTCTCCCAGCAGTGTCACACACTTTTCCCATTTGTGCACAAGCTTCCGTTTTCCGTCAGCGTAAAAATCTTTGGACTGACGTCTCAGCCAATCGTACACATCAATTTTGAGTTGCTCGTCACTTTAAAACTTCGTGCCTCTCGTAAACGCTTTCAAGGGACCGAACTGGTGAAAGTATGAAGAGGCAACCTCTGGGCTGTAAGGGGGATGAGAGAGCAGTTCCCAGCCTCCTTCGTTGATGGTTTGCACCCTTTGGGCTGCTGTGTGAGGCCTTGCGTTGTCTTGATGCAAGAAGACTCCATGTGACTGATTACCCCTGCGTTTGTTCTTTATGTCTTTCTTGACCTGTCTCATCAGTTCAGAGAAGTTTGCAATGTCATCCACTGTCACTCTTCTGTCAGACTGAATGAAGTCATTGACTGATTCGATCACCTCAGGAGATCTCTTCTGTCGGCCTCCTAGGCCTATCTTCTTCCTCAACAATTCTCCGTCCTTCTTTAAACAATTTAACCCACTTGTAGACATTTATGTTTTTGATGAAACATGTGATACCATACACAGTGGACCTTCTTTTATGAATTTCAACTGGTTTGCACCCTTCAGCAACCAAAAACTTTATAACTGACCTCTGTTAAATCAAGGAGCATGCCTCTTGGTCTGCTATCACTTTTAATCTCCAAAACTGTCAAAGCTTTTTTTTTTCAATCTGTAAAATCAATTAAATCTTTTGAAAAAGAAATAAAGGAAAACATTTTTAAAAAAGTAAGTTTCTATCTCTATTAGAAGTCTTTATACCGAAAAATTCACCTTATTTATTGAATAACCCTCATATATATATATATATATATATATATATATATATATATATATATATGTCATCTGCTGACAGATCTGTTTCGCTGTATCACAGTCCATCAGTACGGTTAGACATCCGATTTCTTTTAACCAGTACTACTGTAGAAGAATGTAAACTTTTGGCGTGTGATATACCATGTAAACACACGCCAAAAGTGTTCTAATTCATTACTGAATGAATGATGCGTTGATGTTAGAGTAGTTGTTGTTTTTACAAAATCTACCATTCTTTCAGGGTGCTCAATCAGGGTGTGAGAGCGTAGTCATCCGCAGACAGATCTGTTTCGCTGTATCACAGCTCATCAGTACGGTTAGACATCCGATTGCTTTTATTAGCTGTGATACAGCGAAACAGATCTTTCCTCGGATGACTATTTACGTTCTCACACACTGATTGACCACTCTGGAAGAATGGTAAACTTTGAAAAAGCAGTAGCTACACTAGAATATATATATATATATATATATATATATTGTAACTAAGTTGTTGAACTCGTAGTTTTATTTACCTTTTTGTTCATGCATTTGCTTTCATAAAGAGTGCTCGATACAGATGTAGAGCGTTATACTGTAATGGTTGTTACAATGTTTTTAAATTAATAGTATCATCCCCATGATGAAGCCAAACCATAATGGGCTGGCTTCGAAACATGATAATTTTTTTGTATAATGATACTATGAATTTAAAAACATTGTAACAACCATTACAGTATATATATATATCCGAGTCAGATAAAAACGTACACTCCAACAAAAAATACCATTAATCAACAATTTAGCACTTACACACCAGGCTCTTCAAAACTCTAGAAGACACATTCCCTTCATTGTCAATAACCCCAACCAACCTCCCACAACAACAATGAACCAAATATAGGAAGCAGATGAATTCAGAAGAACCGTTCCAAACGTCGAAACAAACATATGATTGTCGAGGATATATATTAAAAAATAATGTACATGTTCTAAAATATAATTTATAATATATATATATATATATATATATATATATATATATATATATATATATATATATAATTTTCATGATGAAAAATGGAGACAATATGCAAGAGAAGTACTTACAAAGATTCCTTGTTTATAAAGAGCAACGAAAACATCATTATTAACATTAAGTTTTAGACGTAGCGTAATATTTTGGATACATTCTTAAAATACATATGAAGTAGAAAAATGCCTAGTTCGTAAGTAATTCTTATTCAAATTATTATTTGCAAATTTACCACGAATCTTCAGAATAAAAGAAATACAATTAGCAACCACTTCCCACTTTGTTTTCATACTTTAACAAATTATTTAATATCTGAGGGTTTCGTGCCAAGGTTTTAACGAAGACAAATACCAATTTAAACATAGCAAGAGCTTTACAGAAATGTAATTACAAGCAACGACGAGGTGTTAGAAAGAATGGCAACAAAAAGGAAATTGATGCTGAGCATCAGGAAGAGACAACTGAAGTTCCTGGGACATGCAATGAGGAAGGAGAGCCTGGAGAACCTGATACTGACTGGTCAGATAGAAGGAAGGAGAGACAGAGGAAGGCAGCGGATAACATATTTGCAGGGCCTGATCAGGTGGATGACGGAACGGGGGTTGCCAGGAGCAACAGGAGAAAACATACTGAGAGGCACAAGGGATAGGGAGACGTGGAGAGCCATGATTGCCTACGTCCTGAAGGGACAGGGCACATAGAAGAAGAAGAAGAAGAAGAAGAAGAAGAAGAAGAAGAATTGAAGGGGATATCGGTAGCACAATAATAAATCTAATCATTCGAATATCAGAATAGATCGAAGTGGAAAGGCCTCTAGCCTCTAGTCACAAAACGACGGGAACCGCCTTAGGATATGAACAGATCTGGCGTAAAAGTAATAAAAGAATGCAATTAGTTTAGAAAAAATAGAAACAATCACATGGTGAATCTTGCAAATGATCTCTCGTCCAAACCGAGCAATAACACGTCAATATGTATGGGAGAAACTGACTTTTAACATTTTGATAGTGGGGTTGGACGGACTTTTAATATTCTGATCCTACAAACTGACTTTTAACATTTTGTTGTTTTGTTGCGTTGGGGGAGAATTGACTTTTAACATTTTCATGGAAGTGGAACTGACTTTAAATATTTTGATGAGACAAAATATCTTTGAACAATTTGAGGCGGAGAAATTATTTTTAACATTTCGATGGAGGGGAAACTGACTTTTAACAATTTTATGGTGGGGGTGAACGGACTTTTAATAATTTTCTCCTACAAACAGACGTTTAACATTTTATTGCGCGGGGAACTGATTTTTAACATTTTCATGGAAGTGGAAACTGACATTTAATATTTTGATGAGGGAAAATGACTCTGAACAATTTGATTTTAAACATTTCGATGGAGGCGAAACTGACTTTTTACATTTTGATGGGATAAAACTGAATTTTAACAATTTGATGGGGGTGAGGAACTGACTGTTAACATCCAAAATTATGCAAGCAACTTTCCATCCATAATTATGAGCTGTTATACACTTAATAATGCTCCTTATTTTAAACAGTCGATCAGGACACATATTGACCCCAGACCTAAGGTGAAGTTCATATAAACAATCCATTCTCAAAGATGCTGTTATAATAGTCGGTATATATCGCTCCAGAAACCACCCGACGTATCCGGCTATGCCCTTTATTTAAAAAAGTCAGATCGCAAGAGAAATAGAGTATTTTAACATATCTGGTCAGAAGCTCTACAATCTTATATTTCTAGCATTAATAGAGTTTAAAATCTTCTATGAGCACACGTGGGTAATAACGTATTTTGCACTATACTAATCCCTTTGAACATATGCAAGGTCGTAGGTATCTCATAAATGTAATGCTATTTCTAATTCATTAGTTCTGCAATTTCACACATTTACAGCTAAGACACGTTCTGCTACGTACATTGAGAGTAATCAACAACATTGTCTTCGTATTCACTTTTTATTTCTATTGGACCAGATTTTTCTCAAAAATATTTACTTTGTCAGGCTTCCGTTATATCCTGATAATTTCTCACCTCTCTTTCTCTCTACCCCTCCCTTCTCTCTCTCTCTCTCTCTATATATATATATATAAAATACCGGGCGTAATTATTATGCCACCCCAGTTAAAATAAATTGACGTATTTCATACGATTTTTGTACTTATTGCCAAGTGGATAATTCTAAATGAAAATAGAATAGGTCTTTTGTTATTATTATTATCCAAATATTACAACACAAACAGCGACAATTTACGCATCGCTCCTGTAAATTATATATATATATATATATATATATATATATATATATATATATATACTACCGGCCATAATTATTAGGCCACCCAAGTTAAAAAAAAATGATGTATTTCACACTATTTTTAGTACTTATTGCCAAGTGGATAATTCTAAATGAAAACAGAATTGTTCTTTTGCTATTATTACTTTGCAAAATTTTGCAAGGTCGCTAAGAAGACATTTCTTCAGCCAGCCAATAAGAAGAAGAGACTAGCGTGGGGAAGAGAGCACAAAAACTGTACACCAGAAAAGTTCATTTGATGCACACGTTATTGTGCAATATTAACAAAAGAACCATTCTATTTTCATTTAGAAATATCCACTTGGCAATTAATACTAAAGATATTATGAAATACATTTTTTTATACTGGGGCGGCCTAATAAATATCGCCGGTAGTGCATGTATCAGCAATATTCTTGGTTAACGCTTGGGCTTTGTACTGGTTGGGCAATAGTAAAACAAAGAAAACATGAATACACGCATACAATGTGTGTTGTTTCCTCAGGGACCCTGCTTTGTTTACGAAAGAATAAGCTGACGAGACTAAAATCAATCTCGCATGAACACGTTCAAAGAATGAAATAACATTTATATAACCTAAAATAACTTTCAACATGCTTGTCGAATGAATATTTTTCTTTTTCGCCAGTGGGATGGTCGCATAAAGAAAAAAATATTGTATAGTTCTATCTATCGTGAAATACAGAAAAAAATGCTCTCATCTGTGACATTTTTCGGGTTATCCGTTCGGTAGGTTATTCAGCAAGATCACGATCATAAGTAAACTTTAATGAAATGAAGGAGACATTTAAGCCGAAGTAAATAAGAGTTTTCGAGTTGCTATGACATTAGACTTACCTCAGTCTTATAGAAAACTAGCAGTGTAGCCCTGCGTTGCTCGGGTGCAATGAAAGCTTTAAAACTAATCCATGATCCTGGAGCTCAGACTCTTTGGACGTTGGCACGAAAGACTGAAAAGCAGTATTTGTTTCCATTTAAAGCGAAACCGTAGACTGAAAAAAAAATGAATGGATCTAAGTCAAATGTTCCTTTCCTGGTATCGATATCAAATAAGTTTTTTTTCGTCGTTGCCTTTTATATATATATATATATATATATATATATATATATATATATATATATAAGCGATTTTCTGCACTATTGTAAGAACGGCAACCTTAAAACTTCTGAATATTGTTTTTATGTCTTTGTCTATGAGTGTATCAAATTGTATTAAAATTGGACCACTGTTTCTATAACCCGATTTTTTCGATTATTGATTTTCGATATTTATCGGGGCACCTCGACACAAAACTCAGCTAAGAACACTTGCAGACGCTTATAGTACAATTGTGTAAATTTTCAAGAAAATCGGTTCAGCCGTTCCGGAGTCTATAGGTAACGGACACACACACAGAGACATTGTTCCATTTATAAATAAATTTAGATCTGTAAGGATATTAAACGTTGATGTTTTCAATAAAATCGCCATGAAGTGAGTGCTATTCAATGGATTTGTGAATAGGGATGTGATAAAATCAGAGAATGATAAAATTAGTAATGATTTCTCCTTCCTTCCTTTATCTTATATTATTGCAAAAGTGTTTACCTGATTTTCATTCTTGACACGAAATCACTTCAACTTGTCACTGGATATCTATTACACAATTTTACCCGATCTTATCAACAAACCAAATAACGTAAAACCCCAAATTTATTGTTGAATCAGGGCTAAACGATTATTTATCTTTACTCGATTACATTTTGCACAAAAATAATAACGAAGCTGCTATCTTTTAAACACCACAGACAATCGCTCCTACCTTCCCCCCATTAGCATGGATCAGTTTAGTCTCCCTGAAAGCAAAACACTGCGCCTCCTCGGGTTAACTCTCACAACAGACTCAAGTTGAATGTATATAGAATCAATCGCTAAATCCACTGCTAAGAAAATCTGTTCTCTGTGTAGACAGGAAGTTAATCTAATCTGAAACAATCCTAAAGATATATAAATCTACCATCCGCCTGTGCATTAAATACTGCTGCCATATCTGGTCGGGTGCTCCTGCTATCCACCTAAGGGTTCTTGATAAAATCCAACGGAGAACCTGTATTGTCATCGATCCCGACTTGAACATCTGTAATGTTATCGATCCCGACTTTCTCACCGGCGCAATGTGGCTTCTCTGTGTCTCTTCTACAAATACTTTCACGGCTTCTGCTCCGATGAACTTAGCTCACTGATTAGCAACTAGGTCCAACCCTTTTACCATGAAACCAATAAAACGTAAACGAAAATTCTATTCTATCAGCTTCTTCTCTCGCATTTTCCGTCTGTAGAACTCCCTTCCATTTACTTGCTTCCCGAAAGCTACCTTTACCAAGAATTTAAATGTAAAGTCTATAATCATCTCCTATGTCACTAACCTGCATCCTCTCTCTCATGTTCCTTTCTCCGCTCACTCCACTGTCATCAGTATTCTCATCCTTCTCTTACCCACTTCCTGTCACCCCCAATAACCTGTCACTCTTTCTCATAACTTTCCTCCTATGTAAACCCGTGCAAAGTCTGAGATAGATAGATAGATAGATAGATAGATAGATAATGAAATGACCGAGATAGATAGATAGATAGATAGATAGATAGTCAGTATTCTCATAATTCTCTTACCCATTTCCTGACACCACCTATAACCTGTCTCTCTTTCTCATAACCTTCTTCCTATGTAACCTCCTGCAAGACAGTGGCAGTAGAATGCCTTGTTTGGGGAGATATGATTATGAAAAAAATATTCAGGATTACAGAAAACAATGCCATCAAGAATGTCTTTCTCAATTTATATTCCCACCTCTGTAACAAGAATTCTATTTAAGCGGAGAAAGTATCTGCAGCCTCTAGTAATTATCGAAAGAAGAAATACATAGAAAATACATTCAAAACCTCCAATATATTTATTATTTCCTTCGCACTTCTAAGAGAAACCCATAGAAAATAAACGCTTACAATAAAAAACAATGTTAAAAACAAAATGCTAACCTCTAATTCCATAACATCTAAAACAATGTATCCAATCTGAACAGCATCAAAATAAGGATAACCACACCCAAAAACAAAATTCAAATACCCAAAATAATAGTAATTCTGAAGCAGGTGTACATAAAACAAATAGACAGAACACTTCTTCAAAATATATCAGGGAGACTTGCAGAAATTTAAAAAATTAATTTATGAACATAAAGCGGAATTTATACACAACAATTTATCAAATGTATTAATTATAAATAAGCATAAAATTAACCACAACGCCGCTCTAAATAATGCCACATTTATAAAAAAAGAAAATCCTCTAAAGTGTTGCTGTGGAATCTTATAAAAATATAAATTGTACGTCACGAAGTTTTTTCTGATATCGCCATTCTTAAGAGAATTACAACATTCCCTAGCTAAAATACATGACTGCAAAAATATTAAAAAAGTAAGGAAAACTGTAAATTCAAAATGTATAACACATATATTTAACACAAACTAAAACAATATATATACTAATTGGCATTAAAAAATACAGCAATAACACTTACTGATTTGAATAATGTCTCTACATATACACCATAACTTATCTGTTTTTTTCAGCTAACCAGATGAATATTTATAGCCGTTCGTAAGTTTTTTAAGCCGATAACAATTGTGATTTTGTATATAACCACTTGATACAAAACAAAATCCATAGATTTGCTTTGGTCCCTCATTAGACAAAACTTTTGTCTATATTTATATGGTATTTTTACAGATGTACTTCATCTGAAATTTTACGCATATTCACACAGACACATACCCAAAAACAGAGAGGGAGAGACACGCACAGATACACAGACACATACAAAGAAAATGGAGAAGTAAATTAAAAATTAATTTAGATAAAAACTAAGAGGTAAAAATATACAAAGTGAGGGATCATACAGTTATAAGTGAACATTGCGGTACTATAATGGTTTATCGTTTCTAGAGATCCGAAATTTAAATTTAGTAATTTTAGCATGATTGAATGGTTAGTTCTTTAGTGTGTGTGCAATTTATGGTGGTTTCATGCCTCTGGTTTAGTAATATGTCACATCTGATTTATTTAATGATTTCCATTTTTTCATGTAGACAAAGGAAAACATGGTTCTTTTACGGATTTAGATGTTCTAGCCTGTTTGAGGATTTTCCTTTTAACATTAGGTGTTTTACTTTCGTTTGTTAACTTTCAAAAATATTTAGAAAGTGATATTATTTTGCTTGTCTTTATTGTTGAAGGATGAGAGGTGATTGTGAAAGCGTTTTTAAAAAAGTTAATAGTATTTCCGATATAAATTGTAGCATCCTTAGGATTCTTCACGGGTGAAATCGAACACATATATACCAAGGATTGTGTTAAGCATTTATTAGGTAGTGGGCATTGGTTTGGGTTTCTACAATTACAAGAGTTATTGTTATGTGGCAAACTGACATGGGTGTTCAGAGTTTTTTTAGTTGTATGATTTCAAAATTTTATTGTTATGTAATTTAATTATTTTTTCTAAGTTGTTGGAACAACTATAACGGAGTTTTATTGGATTCCTATTGAAAAGTTTGCTTAAAGGGTTATTTTGGGGAAATGTTTATCTAATTAGCTTAAGAAATTTATGTCCCAGTTTAAAATTAATAAACTGATTAAATAGAGGGTTATGCCATATGATTATCCTGTTTCTATTTTTCTCTTTTTGAACTATTATGTTTTTCCACAAAATTCATCTCGGAAGATCGAGCGTCGCTGTCTCTAAGAATTTTATCTTAAATTGTTTTTTGCTTATTGAATACTAGCAGTATAGCCCGGCGTTGCTCGGGTGTAATGAAAGCTTTAAAACTAATCCATGGTCCTGGAGCTCAGAATCTTTGGACATTGGCACGAAAGACTAAAAAGCAATAGTTGTTTCCAGTTAAAGTGAATCCGTAGACTGAAAGAAAAATGAATGGATCTAAGTCAAATGATCCTTTCCTGGTATCAATATCAAATAAGTTTTTTTCGTCGTAAACTTAATTTTGAAGGCTAAATAAGTCTTCTGAGTAAATGGTATCATGGCTGAGACTAAGAACTACAATTATACCTACTTAGATTCAAACCCGAAGCAAAAACTAAAATAAAAGGGTTGAAAAACATACAGACACACAGGCAGATAAACAGACACACACAAACATCTTGCCTTTTATATATATATATATATATATATAATTGATTTTCTGAACTATTGTAAGAACTGCAACCTTGAAACTTCTGAATATCCTTTCTTATGTCTTTGTCTGTGTGTATCAAATTTGATTAAAATCGGACCATTCCGTCTATAACCCGATTTTTTTCGATTATCGATTTTCGATATTTATCGAAAGTACCTCGACACAAAACCTAGCTAAGAACACTCGGAGCCGCTTATAGTACAACTTTGTCAATTTTCAAGAAAATCGATTCAGCCGTTTCGGAGTCTATAGGTAACGGATACACACACATACACACACACAGACAAAGTTCCATTTATAAATAAGCTTAGATAACGGATGATCCACGACAACGAACAAGGGACTAAAAACTCAACGGAAAATCCATTCCTTTCAGGAAGCCTCGATTGTAAAGCATGAGTTATCTCTCTCTAACTATGCAAGTTATTTGTTCACCACAGCTATAGCCTGATATTGAACTCACAACTCTAAGACACAAGTCAGGAACTAACCAACGTCTATATCCACTGGGCCATTGATCGTAATAAAGGGTTCGGTTCGAAATTCCTAGCATCTGAAAAAGGCCGAAGCGTACAACGGCCGAAACGTCGTACAAATGGCAACATAGATGAGGACAATAGCCCGAATAATGTAAATACTGTAAGAGCATTGTTAATCAGGAATACGATCCACCTGGTTTGAAGGTAAACAAGGAGTACTACAGTGATGCGTTGCGGCATTTGCTGGATGCTGTTTGTCGGAAAAGGGACAGAAGTTAACGCGTCCGAGGAATAAAAAATCCGCCATGACAACGCATCTGACAATGTAACACAACTTGTGCAGCAGTCGTTGTCCACGCAATACATTCCCCAGGTTCGGCAACCACCATATTCACAGGACTTGGCCCTTGAGGTTTTTGAAACTTAAAACTTCCCAAAATGAATTCCCATTTGAAAGAAAGATTACAAGACATCGAAGAAATCTAAGGTGCATGGGGTGATAGATATAAAAAGTCTGAGGAAGATAGAAAAATAGATAGTAAGGCAGCTGCCCCCTTCCCCCCATTAAAATGAGTTCCCGTAAATCGCCTATCAATGAAAACGACGCTGGATAAAATGCCTGGCTTAAGAAGGGGAACACTTTGAAGGGGATTAAAGGCTGAATTGATATGTGCTGTTTTCTTTTAAGAGTATCAGATCTTATCATCTGTTGATCAGTATACAACAGTACTAAAATACCTGATAATCTTAGGGGATTAATTTTACTGCCAATGATTATGCTGTCGGGTTATCACCCCAAGGGGTTACATGATAATACTCATCATCAGAACTTTAACCTTCATAGACAATCGCTCTTACCCCACATTAACATTTGTCAGGCTACTCTCACTGTAAGTAAAACATGGCACCTCCTCAAGTTAACTCTCACAACATAACTGAAGTGGAATGGGTATATAGAATCCATAGCTAAATCCGCTGCTAAGAAGGTCGGTTCTCTGTGTAGGGCCATGAAGTTTTTCCCGTCTAAAAAAATCCTGCAAATATATAAATTTACCATCCGCCCGTGCATTAAATACTGCTACCATATCTGGTCGAGTGATCCTGCTATCTACCTAGGTGTCCTTACCAAAAACAAACGGAGAATATGTAATTTGATCGATCCCGACTTGGCAGCTCAGATACAGTCACTTTCTCACCGGCGTGTTTTCCCTGTGTCTCTTTTACCAATACTTTCACTGCTTTTACTTCGATGAACTTAGCTCACTGGTTCCCTCCATATATGAATTTACTCGAGCCACAAGATTAGCAACTAGATCCCACCCATATACTGTGAAACCAATAAAATATAAACTCGAGTTCTACTCCATCAGCTTCTTTTCTCGCACTTCACGCCTGTGGAATTCCTTTTTGTTTACTTGCTTCTTCGACAGCTAAATTCTCCAATATTTTAAATGTCAAGTCAACATTCCTCTCTTATCTCATTGTCTTGCTTTCTATCTCGCAGGCTCCTTTCTCCTTCTACTCCTCTCTCATCAGTATTCTAATCCTTCTCTTAGCCACTTCCTGACCCCCCCCTGTAACACGTCACTCTTTCTCATAACTTACCTCTTATGTAAACCTCTGCAAAACAGTGGCAGTTAAATGCTTTGCTTGTGGTGATATGAGTAAAAAACAAGAGATAGATAGATAAGAGATGACCGAGATAGATAGATAGATAGATAGATAGATAGATAGATAGATATGAATAGAAATAGATGTATGTATATAGATAGATAGATAGATAGATAGATAGATAGATAGATAGATATGAACAATTTAAGCAAGAAAAAAAAAAGAAAGAATCCGGCAGAAATTGATTGATATTCAATGTATGAGGAAAGAACATTTACAGATAGTGAATAGAATCAATAAATATAACTATTATTCATAAAACGTAACCATGATATATGACATCATACATTTTAAATTCAGTCCATCTTCGCTTCCTAAACACAATATCTCGTTGATGTTTCTATCAAATGATATGACCGAGCAGTGGTCTTGTTTGTCTATGGAATGGTTTTCTTTGAAACGGCAGCAACGAGAGACCGGATAATATTTCGCTTACTGAAGAATTTGTTCGCTTCCTTCGCTGTCTGAGACTGTAAATGTCACGTTAAAAGAGAAGAAATCCGACACTAATTCCGCTGGTGGACTCTCCGACGTCATACTCTGCGTATCCCAATTTACGTATGTTCACACTGATCTTGATCGAAAGAGAAAGCAGAAATCATTTCCACGGGGGAACTTCTTTGGGCTAGCTCGTCTCCTTAATCGATTCATCAAGATTTTTTTTTCTTTACACACTTGCTGCTTCTCAAGTCCTGTCATGCTTTAGAATGAACGATTATTCTTAGATATGACGATTCTACTCCTGCAGCTTCTTCTCTCGCACTTCCCGCCTGTGGAACTCGCTTCCTTATTCTTACTTTCATAACGGCTACAACCTCCAGGAATTCATATGCAAGGTCAATACTCATCTCTTAACCACTTGACCCAGGTTCTTTTCTCACGACCCTGTATATCCTTTCTTTTCTCTCCAACTCTGCAACAATCATCACAATTGTATTCCCTCTCTTCTCTTTCTCCTTTCTAAATGGTTTGTCCTCTTCACTCTCTTCTATCTGTGATTTTATTCTTATGTAGCCCCCCCTGCACACCAGTAGCGTTACCGCCTTGTTCGGGGTGATATGACTAAAAAAAAAATGAATTTCGTTTCAAGTTTATAGTTTGCAATGAATTCCGAATCATGTGGTGTAACCCAGTTAAAAGAAATTAATTGAAATAAAGATATATCTTAGTCGTCAGCATTAGTCTGTCTCATGAGTTACTGTTAGCTCCTTTGTTGCTCAAAATCACTTGGTTATGTTGTGTCCTTTCCTCATTTGACCAAACAAACAAGTTGAAATGCAAAGTATAATATCTGTGTGTCTATTTTGGTAGCAGGAGATAACAAAATTGAGTTAGAGTTTACTTCAAATCTAGCTGTTAACTTGAGATGAGTACTGGATTACAGATTATACGTTTAAATTTAATTTAATCGTTTTTTTTTTCTGTTTGGATGAAGTTGCAAGGTGGAGTGAATTCGAATACAAACTTTCTCATTTTTTTTATAATCGTTTGCCACTGGTGTACAGGGGTTTACATACTAAGATTGTGAAGAGAAAGAACAGGTCACAGTAGGTTACGAGAATGGGTATAAAAAGGATGTGAACACTGGCTTGAAAAGAGGTGCGTCAGAGTAATGTGAAATGGGAAAAGAACAAGATACGGGGCTTTTGAGGAAAGGATGGAAATCAGTGAGATAACGGCTGACAGTTGACGTTGAAATTAAACTCTTGGAGATTGTAGCTATGAGAGAAGCAAGTATACGGAAGGAAGTTCCACAGGCGAGAAGTTCGAAAAAAGAAACTGGTAGAATAAAAGACATTTGATTGTTATCAATGTAAAATGGTGGCACCTAGTTGTTAATCTAGTAGATCGTGTATGTTTGTACAGAGTCGTCACTAAGGAGCTAAGCTCGTCGGAGTAGTAGCGGTGAAAGTATTTGTAGAAGAGACTAAAGAAAGCCACATCTCTATACAAAAGAAACTGAAATCGAGTCACCAGGTCGGGATCGAGCACATTATAGATTCTCCTTAGAATTTTGTCAGGAACCCCAAGATGAATAGCGAGGGTTCCAGACCGGATAGAACAGCAATATTCAATACATGGTCAGATGGTACTTCACCTAAATCCTCTACCACCCTCCAAAGAGGTAATCACTTTTATTTAACCATTTATTTAGCGATAAGCATACCCAAACTCCATTCAGAAAATTAATATTTATTTCTGGGATGTGTCAAATTTAAATGTGTTCTTGCATTTACGACTAGCTTCGATAAATCTTGGCTGATGTTTACGTGCATGATGCCTTGATACAAACCTATATTGTTAGACATTTCTCGGGTATATTGTTTTCTTTATTCCTAGATTAATTTATATACAGCCTTTGAGATTTGAAAAAGAAATCACTCGACAGGCAGTCGAGAGCGAAGGAAAATTTACTCACCCCAAAATCATTTTACTAGACCGACTCCATTTTTTAACAGTCGCATTACGTAAACATAGCGTGAATCGCTGACGGAAAACAAAAAATGAAATTTTAATTAAAACTTCGAACCTGTTAGAAAGGAGTTAAAATATTCAAAAAATAATAACAACAAATTGATTTTTCTTTTTAATAATGGTATAAACATTTTGATGATAAAACTTTGCTTTTATTAAGTTTGAGCTCTTTTAACATCACGATATGCTGTTTTTTGGGAGTTTTTTTTTTTTTTGGCAATTGAGTAGAGGTACCTAAATTCGTAGTTTCTTTCTTTGTTTGACTACAACCTCCATCTCATAGATGATAAAATAATAACAAATCTGATTTTCTCAACGATTTTCTATAAAAGATTAATTGTATAAATTTTGTTTTTCGGTGCGTGGATGAAAGAAGTATGCGTTTTTTTCTTTCTTTCAAATGTCCGTTTTGTACTTTTTGTAAGCGGGGAGGAAATATAGATGTGACTCAAGGATAATATTTTTTCAAATGAGTTTCTAAAAATCCTCAACCGTCTTTAATATGGGCGACAGAGACAGTTTGGCTCTACTCTGGAAGTGTTAATTAAACGAATATTTAAACTGACCGGGACGATAAAAGCGAAACAGGAGCTTGTTAATCTAAATTCCATTTGTTAGATCTTTCTTTGATGATTGCAGGATGTTACTGTCTTTTGTTTAACCACACATTTCAACGTAAATCAGGCGCCATGCATAAGACCAATGAGTTTAGTAATATCATTGTAGGTCACTTGTGAATCTTCAATGGCATATATTTGGGCTGTAAAAGGAATCGGATTTTCTTTTTCTATATTTGAAAGGACACGTTACATTGCGAGATTTTTAATCGACGCTGGCGAGTGAAGCAAAAAACTTTAATCGTTCAATTAAGTTTTTATTCAACTGAGTCGATCGGGCGAGGCCGTTCATATACTTATATTTTTATAAGAAATCTGAATCATGACAATCCAAAATATTTGTAGATGAATTTTAAGTGAATATTACTTATTTAATTTCCAATATCAGTCCTAATTATCACGCCATCAATAAATACCCATATATACCCGTTTCAATCGGCTGAAGTCTGAAGAATCAGACACGCTGACACCAAGGTGATAAACACAGACTCCCCAAAAGAATTAAGTCAGACATACTGCCGAATGAAGGAATGAATACTTCAACCAATGAAGACAAGCAACATGCAATTCAACATACCGAAACATTTCTTCACTGTCTCATTCTCAAAACTTCTGATAGCGTTAAAAACGAAACTTCTCAAAGATATGAAGATTTTTTGCCTGTTCCATATTTAATAATTTAATCTTCTATCAACTGACCAAAGTACAAGAAACAAACAGACAAACAACTGATAATAGAGGATAAAACATGATTGATAGAGCGATATATATTTCGTTAAATAAAACAATAATAATTTGTTTCACATGACATGCAGTTCCGAATATTGTCGGTTGACACTTTTAATTACCGACCGATATTTATGACACATATAATCGTCTCTATTATGCTGATATGTCATGAATTGTTATGCATCAGATGGTATTAGATGTATCAAGACATCCATCCATTAATGTTCACCTCTATGTTATACAGCGTCTTTCGAGTATAAAGACATGTTATCCATTAAATGCCCGATGGCATATTTGATAAAAAGCAAACAAATCAAGAAAGAGCAAAAGTTCACAACAGATCCAATGACATCTGTATTCTGGGTGAGTAGACATTATTGTTGTTGTGGTCAAAAAGCTGGGTTTACCTGTACAATCTCTTCAGCACAAGAGATGATCGATAAAGCAGATATGATATATGAACAGGGATAATGAGTTTGCAGCAAGCAGAAGCAATCTATCTCACCCAGTTTCTTTCTTTATCTCTCTCTCTTTCTCTCTCTCTCTTTCTCTCTCTCTCTTTCTCTCTCTCTCTCTCTCTCTATCTCTCTATCTATCTATCTATCTATCTGATACCCTGATTAAGCACTGTGGAAGAGTGGTAGACTTTGAAAAATAGTAGCCACTCAAGCATTTACGCATCGTTCATTCAGTAATGAATTTGAACACTCTAAGCTACTGGAGTTTGTTACATGTATATAACACGGTAAAAGTCCGCTTTCTTCTTCCGAACTCAGTGGTAGAATTACCGACTGATGTCAATTCGGTCGGCTTCAATCCTGGCTAGAAGCAATCGGATGTCTAACCCTACTGGTGAGCTGTGATACAGCGAAACAGTTTTGTCTGCGAATGACTATATATATATATATATATATATATATATATATATATATATATAAAGGTGTTCTCACATCATAAGGGTCTCCTCACGAATATATATATAACAAAATTTTCAACAGAAACACAATCAAGCTAAGTTATAGTTACAGTATTAATTTAGATAGTTTCATAAAAAAACAAAAACAAAAAAACACCAGAAGCTTAGATAGCATCATACAAAACAAAACCACTAATATAGAATGCAAATGCAGGGACAAAAATAAATGTCAACTTCAAGGTCTTTACATCACAAAAAAATCATTTACAAGGCAAAGTTACATGACTTAAATGGCCACAATAAAATATATTTCGGTTCAGCCAAAGACACATTTCAGACCAGATGGTTCAATCACAGGTCTACATTCAAAATAGAAAACTTAAAAACTGTACAAAATTGGATAGCCTAGTGTGGAAATTAAAATCAAAATATGGAAAAGACCTAGACATAACGTGGAGTACAGTAAAAACAGCCAAGCCTTACAACGGTGGCAAAATATGTAGACTGAGCCAGGAAGAAAAGTTAGAGATTATGCTATTCCCAAACAAAAATGAACTATTGAATGAAAGAATGGAAATTATGACTAAGTGTAACCATATTTAAAAAAAGCCTCTTAGGTTCATACAACCATGGATGAAAACGACAAAATTCCTTGTAATTTTAAAAAATTGCGAGTTCAAAAATTTCCTGCCAGGAAAACATTAAAAAAATCCCTTACGTGAGCGTTCTTATAAAAACCAGTAAACGGTAAAATCAGTTACTACAAATCGCCTGAAGACACCAATCATGGTAGAAACCGAGGTCGCGTAATAACTCGTTTACAAATGAAAAATATTTAAATGTTTTACAATATAATTGAACACATTTATTACAAATGTGTTCTGGTCTATTCTTATTATGACCGCAAACTAAGTAATTAAACAGTAATTCATATATATATATATATATATATACATATTGTCATCCAGAGACATATATATATAGTCATCCGCAGACAGATCTGTTTCGCTATATCACAGCTCATCAGTACGGTTAGACTCCGATTGCTTTTAACCCAGGATTGAAACCCGACCGACTTGGCGTCAGTCGGCGATTCTACCTCTGGGCTATGGGCTTTCGGTAGAAGAAGGCAGACTTTTAGCATGTATATTGTGATTATATACGTCCAAGAGCCAGAGTGCTCTAATTCATTAGTGAATGAGGGATGCGTGCATGCGAGAATAGCTACTGTTTTTCAAAGTCTCCCACTCTTCCAGAGTGCTCAATCAGGGTGAGAGAGCGTAAATAGGAAAAACTACTAAAAGTTGTAAGTTAAAAATGTATTTTTTGACAGTATTTATTTATTTCTATTATATATATATATATATATTTTATATTTCAGACCGGCCTCGGTCTTTCATCAGAAACGAATGATTTTAAAATTTAAACTAGAAGCCTCCGTCGCGAGAGCGTTCGCCGTGAGAAGCGTCCGTCGTGTGATGTAGAAAGCAATAGAGTTTAAATAATTTTAAACATAAATCTAACTGTAATAATATTTTTCAAAGTTGTTTTAAATTAAAAAAAATTTAAGTGTATCTAAAGAATGTTTAACTATTCAAATGTTTGGAAATCTTCAAATTACCTAAGTCCCTATTTAACCCTAAACAATATATATATAATTTTAAAATCCAGTATTTATCTTTTTTTCTGCATTAGTATGTGGAACTAAAATCAGAATCTATCAGTAAACATTTTCAGTTTTCTAATGCGTGTCCTGGTTGATTGAAGTGTTCAGCTATGGGGGAATATGGGTTGTTTTGGCGTATGCTTATTTTATGATTATTAAAACGGAACAACTCTTATTCTCCCATAGCTGATATCCAATTTTATAAAACACTTAATCACTGCACCATGTCTGCCATTTTAACGAAAATTTCATAAAATATGAATTAATGACTAAATACAGGGTGGGTATATATATATATATATATATATATATATATATATATATATATATATATATAAATTATAGCTAGTTAGTCAAAAAACCTACCAAGGTTTCGCCTAAGCTGATCGTCAGGGAGAGTCAGCTTTCCCCTGAGGATGCGCCTAGGTGAAACCTTGGTAGGTTTATTGGCTCACTAGGTATACTATATATATATATATATATATATATATATATATATATATAAAGTATAGCTAGTTAGTCAAAAAACCTACCAAGGTTTCGCCTAAGCTGATCGTCAGGGAAAGTCAGCTTTCCCTGAGGATGCGCCTAGGTGAAACCTTGGTAGGTTTATTGGCTCACTAGCTATACTTTACTATATATATATATATATATATATATATATATATATATATATATATATACTTTACTTTTTCTGCTCTGCTTAAGTATTGAGCGCTTTTTTGTTAGTTGATTACTCGTCTCTTTTCTCGTTACTTTTTTTCTTTGGGCTACGTGCTGACTCGGTCCAAACCTTTTTGACTGCTGTCCATGTGTTTATCTCTTTCTTTTTTTTATAACCATTTTTGCTTCCACGTAGATCCGTGGAGGGTCTTTCGACACGAGTATAGTCATAAGTTTGTCTTCATATATATATATATATATATATATAATACATGAAATCGATACATAAAAAATTGAAATGAATTGAATAACAAATCCGGATTATATGTCCCCAAAAAAATCAAAGATAGTATTAAATTAAAATTTATAATCATCATCGTCCCTTCTTTTTTATGCCTTTCTTTTCATTTAAGTATATATCCAATGTCAGACTGATTGTACCTTGAAAGTCACACGGTCACATATGTATTGTCATGAGGACCACACACGACGAACAATTGAGCACATTACAACTAATAAGAGTCATTCGACAAAATATATTTTTGCTATTTAAATTCATAATCACGCAATGTATATAGAAATGTTTAGCACGATTCTAAGTAATGAACTATTTTGACAAACAATGAAAAGAGTGCAGGATTGCTATGTGATGTCAGTTCTTCAATACGGCAGTGAATGCTGGACAATATCATCGAAAATGAGAACAAAACTTGAAGCAGTGAAAATGTGGTTCTACAGAAGGATGCTGCGGATATCGTGGACTGAGCATGCAAGCAACGAGGAGGTGTTGGAAAGAATGGCAACGAAAAGAAAATTAATACTGAGCATCAGGAAGAGACAGCTGAAGTTCCTGGGACATGCAAGGAGGAAGGAGAGCCTGGAGAACCTGATACTGACAGACCAGATAGAAGGTAAAAGAGACAAAGGAAGGCAGCGGATAACATATTTGCAGGGCCTGATCAGGTGGATGACGAAACGGGGGTTGCGAGGTGTAACAGGAGCAAACATACTAAGAGCCACCAGGGATAGGGATACGTGGAGAACCATGATCGCCTACGTCCTGAAGGGACAGGGCATATAGAAGAAGATACTTGCAATTTGCAACAACAACGAATACATCGTCTAAATCTTACACCAGTTCGAAACAATATTTATTTGACAATATTCAGTCTGTTTTTTTTTTTTAATCCTAAATCTTAGCACATCTTTTTCACTGAATGGTTTGGTGTGTTTGTCAGAAATGTTAGTACAGTTCTGAATTTGATCAGAGATTATCAGTTGTTCTCTGATAATTTTTTCTTGATTTCATAAAGGAAGATAACTTGGAAGACCGGCTGCAGTCTCTCTCTCACCGGCGTGACATGGCTTCCCTGTGTCTCTTCTATAAATATTTTCTGCTCCGATGAACTAAATTAGCAACTAGGTCCCACCCTTTTAAAGTGAAACCGATAAAATGTAACCGCCATT
>JBBBDQ010000970.1:1707500-1725000 GCA_037127315.1 Ascarosepion bandense
CCAGTCTGTTCATATCTATCTATCTATCTATCTATCTATCTATCTATCTATCTATCTATCTATCTATCTCTTTCCAGTCTGTTCATATCTATCTATCTATCTATCTATCTATCTATCTATCTATCTATCTATCTATCTATCTATCTATCTATTTCATTCGAGTCTCTTCATATTGTCGTGAACCTCCTTAAGAAGTTCAGCAAGAAAATAATACAACAGCCAAAATAGAAAATAATGATATATATATTTAACACAGCAAAATAAAAATACGTGGAATTTTGTTAGTATAACGAATAAGTACGGGTTAGGATGTAATAATATAATTCGGTACTCGCAAGTGTCGTACGGTAGCAGTCTTGGCTATCTCTGTCTATCGCTCTTTGCTGATCTGCTGATCTCTCACTCTCGGAGCTCTGATCTCTGATCTCGGCTTATCTGATCTCCGCTTGAGAAGGGAATTATATATAGTTGTAAGAAAAATTCAATCCGTTGTAATGGGTTATGCCACCATGACACATTATCTATCTATCTATCTATCTATCTATCTATCTATCTATCTATCTCAGTCTGTTCATATCTATCTATCTATCTATCTCAGTCTGTTCATATCTATCTATCTATCTATCTCAGTCTTTTCATATCTATCTATCTATCTATCTATCTATTTCCATTCTGTTCATATTTTTTCTCTATCCTGACATACACAAATACAATAAAGAGATGGTAGCTTGCACACGTTTAATATCCGCTTATTTCTATATGCATGGAATTTTAATTAGTATCAGTGAAAACAGATATATTATTTTACTTAATATTAATTTTAGCTCAGTTATTTTGCATCGAGCACAGTTTTGTTTTTACTACCGGCACACTCAGTGCGCTATTTATTTCTCTCTCTCTCTTTCACACACACACACACTCAAGCCAACATACATACGTGCTTATATATATATATATATATATATATATATATATATATATATGTGTGTGTGTGTGTGTGTGTGTGTGTGTGTGTGTGTGTGTGTGTGTGTGTGATGTGTGTGTCTGTGTTGAAGAGCAGTACGCACCCAACTGACTTACTACCCTAAGTAGCAAGTATTGGTTTGTGTTCTGTTGTTTACAATATTGTTAGCTCTCTATAATCAGTTCCTTTGTGTTGAGTGTGTATTGAGCACATTTTTCAAACTACCAGCCTAACCAGCCTAACCAGCCAAAATTGGGATAGTGTGCATGCACACGCGTGCGTACACACACACTCTTAAACAGTGTTGTCTTTTACAGATTGTAAAGAAGTTTATTAATAACAACAAACAATATTATTTACGTTTTGAAGTTGATCCAAATAATTGCCTTCTAACTGTCCCCGTCTCAGCTGAACGTTGCCCCAGTAATAATGAAAACCATGATTAATGCAGTGCTAACTTGGGAGAAGTCAATTGATGACGCAACCTCGGCATACATTGATGATATCTACGTGAACGAGATTGTTGCATCCTTATCACGAGTACGGGCAAAATTGGCGGAGTTCGGTCTGATTTGAAAGGGTCTAGATGGCCTTGAAAACGCTGCTTGAGTGTTGAGTTTGCAAGTTCAAATGGAGCCTGATAAACTAATATGGCGGCGAGAGCCGCAATTCCAGACATTCCTGAGATTATCTATCTATCTATCTATCTATCTATCTATCTATCTATCTATCTATCTATCTATCTATCTCTTTCCAGTCTGTCATATCTATCTATCTATCTATCTATCTATCTATCTATCTATCTATCTATCTATCTATCTCTTTCCAGTCTGTTCATATCTATCTATCTATCTATCTATCTATCTATCTATCTATTTCTTTCCAGTCTGTTCATATCTGTCTATCTATCTATCTATCTATTTCTTTCCAGTCTGTTCATATCTGTCTATCTATCTATCTATCTATCTATCTATCTATCTATCTATCTATCTATCTATCTATATTTCTTTCCAGTCTGTTCATATCTATCTATCTATCTATCTATCTATCTATCTATCTATCTATCTATCTATTTCTTTCCAGTCTGTTCATCTATCTATCTATCTATCTATCTATCTATCTATCTATCTATCTATTTCTAGTCTGTTCATATCTATCTATCTATCTATCTATTTCCAGTCTGTTCATATCTATCTATCTATCTATCTATTTCCAGTCTGTTCATAACTATCTATCTATCTATCTATATTGTTGCATCCTTATCACGAGTACGGGCAAAATTGGCGGAGTT
This sequence comes from Ascarosepion bandense, assembly GCA_037127315.1. Taxonomy (NCBI): domain Eukaryota; kingdom Metazoa; phylum Mollusca; class Cephalopoda; order Sepiida; family Sepiidae; genus Ascarosepion; species Ascarosepion bandense. Next base: position 1,709,756 of record JBBBDQ010000970.1, read on the forward strand.
CGGTCTGATTTGAAAGGGTCTAGATGGCCTTGAAAACGCTGCTTGAGTGTTGAGTTTGCAAGTTCAAATGGAGCCTGATAAACTAATATGGCGGCGAGAGCCGCAATTCCAGACATTCCTGAGATTATCACGCGGCGGAATGTTTTCTCCCTGTGCGGAAGACTGGTAGGGCACATGCCGGTATGTGATTGGCTTCGCTCTGTAGTAGGGGTTATAAAGCGCAGAGTCAGTGCATGACAAAAGGCCGAGACGATGAGACACCTGATTTTAAATAATCAGCTTCATCCTACGTTTCAGAAACTGTTTCTGGGGGAAATGACATATGTCAATATGATAATTGTTGTAACCCTCGTTAAGGGGTCACAAATAAAATCATTAACACGGTATTAGTTTAAACATTTGTATTAACAAATGAATGAATAAAGGTACAATATGCCAGCTAGTTCATCTAGCTGACGAGCAAGCGGTGTTGGATATCAAAGTCGCTGTTCGGCAAGTCATTCTACAGGTGTTTGACTCACACCAGACTGATACTCTCCCGGTCACTACTAGTCACATGGTATTCATCCAGGTTGAGTTAGTCCCTTACTATATTAATGGGTAGATCCACAAATAATTTACCCATTTGCTGGAGTTGTAGCTGAATGACCTGGAAATCTTTCTAGTGAGGTATAACATCTTACCTGGCGACCACATTCCCCAGATCCCAACATTATTGAACATATATGATTCATTTTATGAGAAAAAAAAGTAAGGAGACGGTATTTTTTTATTATCACCATTGAAGGAATTGGAGACTGATTCAGCGGAAAAATAAACATTCCTCTTAAAGCAATTAAAACTTTGTACGAGACGATCCTATACAGAATTCAACCTGTAATTACACTCAAAGGCAGTCTTACCTCATATTGAAATAAATTCACTTGAAATTTCAAGGTGTTTCTATTATTTGGCCCACCCAGTGTAAATGGTGTTTAGAAAATATCGGTTTTGGGTTTCTTTCAGTAATCGTTTTACCCGTAGAAGATGATAAAACAAATTATGTTTGTGCCAAATTATAAGACATAGTTTGTTCAACAGGATTCCAATAGAAATGGCTCTATAGTGGGCTATCCGTTACAGTGAAGTGTATTTGTGTGTTGAAACAGATTCACTGAATTTGGCCTTGTTAGTAGAAAGCCGATAATAAGAGGGGTATAAAACAGGAAAATCAAATTGTGCAGGTGTATAAAACAAGAAAATCAAATTGTGTATAGAAACAACACAAATGTATATATATATATGTAAACATGTTACGGAAATTAACGAATTTTAACGAAACTTGGTTATAAGCAACCGACAATTTGTAATGAATTATTTTGAACATTATTTTTACCGATACTCGTATTTAAGTAGATATTCTGTTCTTAATTAAACAGTATTTTATATTTATATCTATAAAATAATCAATTCAACCTGTAATTCAACAATAATAACTAAAATAAAACAAATAAATTCAGTGAATCTGTTTCAACACACATATACATTTCACTGTAACGGATAGCCCACTATAGAGGCATTTCTATTAGAATCCTGTTAAACAAACTATGTCTTATGATTTGGTACAAACATAATTCATATTCTACCGGTAAATAATAATAAAATAATCAGGCCGGTAGATATAAATATAAAATACTGTTTAATTAAAAACAGAATATCTATTTAAATACGAGTATCGGTAAAAATAGTGTTCAAAATAATTCATTATATATATATATATATCAATTAAGGTTTTTTACAAATAAAAGTAATGTCTTTTGGTTGGTACAAAGGTCGTTAAATATGTTCATAGCAGCAATTGCCGAAAAGAATCTGTCCGTAGGTATGTGTCTTTGAAGTCTCCGCTCGGTACTTCGGGTACTGGTCGGTTATTAAGTGGCTCAGTGAACAGGGAAGAAGAAAATGAGTGAGAAACGAGAGGCAACCATAATACGATCACTTCACTTTTGTTGTATTTTTCAACTGTCGATTTTTTTCTGTGTCGTCCTTTTATTTCGCATTCGGGGCTTCGAACAAGCCATTTGGGTATTTACACCCGGATTTAATTCTGATCTTCTCATTGGACGATAAACAAAATTCACTTCGGCTCGCGAAAATGGTCCCTAAAAGGAATTTGATATTTATTTATTTTTGTTTTTTCACCAGAACATCTGCGTGGAGCCCAGTTTTGGTCATTTGCTATCTGGATCTCTGAGGGAAAACATCCGGTCCCTCGCTTGCTCGGTATCACCACACTTCTTTTATTCCTTCATTTTTATATTTTATCCTTTTATTTTCTCTTTTTGTGGTGCCTTGAGCCAATGTTTCCCCGCTCTCTATGCGGTCGGGATTGGATATGACTGAATTGGAGTCATCTAATTTGTAGGCGTCAAAAACCAAACCTTGATCAAGAGTAATGTTTAAGACCTTCGCAATTTCTCTGTTGATAAATTTAAATCTGGGAAAATATCCTTCGCTAAATATGTGCCTTGTGGTACAGTGGATATCGGCTGGGAACGAGAAACCAGGGAGCCGAGTTCGAATTCCAGTTGAATTCATTGCATTCACTTACGTGAAAATACCCTTGGGAAAGGTATTAATCTGTCTCTTCCTTTCAGTTATGGGTTAAATAACAGGACATATTGGGTTCTATAGCCTTGGTCGGCAACCAGTCTACCGCAGAAAGCAATGGCAACTTACTGCGGGATAATCTTCTGCCCAGTCAGTCATGTCTCTTTCAAGACATGATCGCCTAAGCGTGTTTCATGTATGGCACTTAATTGACTGACTGACCTATTTATTAAATCTCACTTCTAAATATCCCTCAAGGATCTCATTGTTTTTGCATTTGTCTGAAGTTTTTATGTTTTGATTATACCTATTTTTCTTAATTTTCTATCTCCACCTGTTTCTTCTTTTACTTTTCAAAAGTGTTTATTTAATTGTTGACTCTAGCTCTTGTGTTTTACTTATTTCTGGGTGACAGGGTATGTTATCAATTTTCTTGATTAGCTTTTTATTGTCAAAACATTTCAGTTCCGAGGTAATATAATTCGAGTGAGAGACAAAGACATTTTGAATTTATGCTAAATGTACACGAATAAGCTAGTAATTAATTTACAAATCTTATTATAATGTTAAAGGGACATGGGTATGACTTTAAAATGCATCCGGCAGCACGGCCTCTGATTTGGAGGTTGTAAGGAGCATGGGACCACTTTTTAATTGCTGTTGTTACCAGATCCACCCTGACCGGGGTAGAAGCACCATATTTTCATATCCATTGATTCTTTGATATTGTCTAGCAAGCTTTTGCATTGCCGACCCCGAATTCACCCTTCTCCAACAAAGACTTGCACTGTGGTCTTACATAGGCTGTTATGACGTGTGACATTACCAAAATAGGCCATCGCCAGACGGTTAAAAGTGGTTGCGAAAGTGACATTGCTCCATACAAAATCATTCGTTTCAGTAGCAGACCCCGGGGACCTTTCTCCAAGATTTGTTCTCGAAAGCCTGAATTCTTTTTCTCTGCTTCAAAATATCCATTCTCACTTTCGTAGAAAGCAATAATACGACAAGCAATTTGTAGAGTTTGATCTTGTTCTGGAAGCTGCTATGCCTGTGGCAATCCGTGGTCTTTGTAGATAATTCGCAAAAATGTCTTCATTTAGTTTTATTTTTATTTGGAATGCCTAGGTAAAATTCTTCCTCTTTCATAGACTTCGTGGGTTCATTTTGGTCGATATGGGCTAAAATTTTGTCCACACTTTTTAATCTAATCGCCGTCTTGTTACTTCTTTGCGTTATAAAATAAGCTTTTAATCAGACTCCTTCATCTTTTGTCGTGCAGTGGTTATCGGCTTGGAACGAGAAATCGGGGAGCGGAGTTCAAATACCTGTTGAATTCCTTGCATTCACTTACGTACAAATACCCTTGAGAAAGGTATTAATCTCTCTCTTTCCTTCAATTATTAGTTAAATAACAAGACAGATTGAATTCTATAGCCTTGGCTGGCAACCAGCCTACCGCATAAAGTAATGGCAAACTACTGCGGAATAATCTTCTGCCCAGTTAGTCATGTCTCTTTCGAGACATGATCGCCCAAAATGTGTATCACATACGGCACTTAACTGACTGATTTCTTCTTTTTACCACTCAATAATACTAAATGGCTCGCTAGATCTCACGATGAGCAGATATATTACATGAACATATTTAAGAAAACTCAAAGAATGATCTATAACAGTGTTCTCAGCCAGAGGTCAAGTAGCCACAAAGAAACCTGGGAATGTTCATGGGGACCCAGATCATGGGAACCCAGATTATGAGAACCCAGCTAATGGGAACACCAAAATAACGGAAATTGGGGGGGGGGGCAGAAGTTTAATAAAAGAAGCTACAGTGATACAAGCCCAGTGCCTTTTACATTTTGTTCTAATAAATTTGTATGATGTAATAAAATTATTTTCAATTATTCTTGTTATTAACGTGCATTTAAAAATATAAAAAAATATATTTGCAGAATATTTTTTACATAACGTAATTTTTTTTATTTTAAAGAATTTTTAAAAATTGTATGTGCATATTTCTACAGAACGTTTAATCCCCAAATATAAAGTTAATTTTATTTAAATGGTTTGTTTTTATAGTTGCTCCTAACAGTATAGCCCTGCGTTTCTCGGGTGTGATGAAATCTTTAAAACTAATCCATGGTCCTGGAGCTGAGACTCTTTGGACGTTGGCACGAAAGACTAAAAAGCAATAGTTGTTTCTAGTTAAAGCGAAACCGTAGACTGAAAGATAAATGAATGGATCTGAGACAAATGTTCCTTTCCTGGTATCGATATCAAATAAGTCTAAATAAATAAGTCCTAAATAAGTCCTCTCAGTAGATGGTATCATAGCTGAGACTAAGAACTACAATTATACCTACTTAGAGTCAAAACCGAAGCAAAAACTAAAATAAAAAGCTGAAAAAATACAGACATACAGGCAGATAAACAGACACACACACAAACATCTTGCCTTTTATATATATATTATCGATTTTCTGCACTATTGTAAGAACTGCAACCTTGAAACTTCTGAATATCGTTTCTTATGTCTTTGTCTATGAGTGTATCAAGTTTGATTAAAAAATAACACGATTTTTTCAATTATCGATTTTCGATATTTATCGGGGGTACCTCGACACAAAACCTAGCTAAGAACTCTCGCAGATGCTTATAGTACAACTTTGTAAATTTTCAAGAAAATCGGTTAAGCCGTTTCGGAGTCTATAGGTAACGGACACACACACACACACACACACATACACACACAGACAAAGTTCCATTTATAAATACGATTAGATATGCAGCCGTATTTTCTATTCTAATAGTTTATTTTCTCAACTTCTCACCTGTAGAATTCCCCTCCTATTTCTTTTCCCCTTCAGGCTTCTAACCATCACAAATTTAAATGCAAGACCAATTGCTACCCGCTTTCTTTTTATAACCTGTTCTTTTGTTGTCTTATCTCAGAACTTCCATTGACCACAAGTTCTCTGCACCTAGTAACTAAATGCCCAATTTTATCGCCTTGAATGAGATAAAATGATAAAAAATAAATATAAAAATACATTTTTGGTAGTTGTAGTAAGTAGCAATTAATTTCTTGCATAATTGTCTAGGAAAACAATTATTCAAGGCGCGCAATGCTTAGTCCCAGCTGTGTGTAAGTCCGTGTGACTGTTTTATGCGTGTTTATTAATAATGCCTGTGTGCCTATGCAAGTGCGTGTGAAAATATATAGGAGTATTTTCCTTTATAATTCAAATTAAAGTAGATGTGTAGACGAGAGGTTAGAAGGTTGGTATACCGGGTTCATATTTCATCATGGTCGATTTGTGAAACAGTGTTTTGATAATATTAGAGTGGGAAGCCGATATTTGCTGATGGATCCGTTAAGAATTCTCCCCAAACCAAGATGCGTGTTGATCCAAGACCTTTGAGTGAAATTGGATCGATAATTGTATTAGCAAGCAATTATTATTCTTCACGACTGATACTATTACTTATTTCGCCAAATTATGCGCTATTTATGCCTTCAGAACCTGAAACAAAAGTTCACTAAATATCGTTGCATATAAATCTTAAGTGCCAGAGCAGTCGTCTCAACAGGGATCAAATGACAATGCTAGGAAAAATATATACTAGGATATGAAAAGCCAACATAACATTTCAAAGAGATCATAGATAAAATATTGGAAAGAAAGTAAAAATTGATTCTACTAAAAAATTCTTCAAAGGCAGAAATCATTTAAATAAAACAAAGAAATTCGCTTGAAAATAAATAAGAAAAAAACAAAAAAAAGCAAAGGACATTCGAGACAGCAGACAAGAGTTACGAGACTTGGTGTAACTTTTCAAACTTAACAAACGGTCAACATGAGATTAACTGCCTAAAAGCGACACACACAAGGAAAATGATAAAGAAACGGGCAGAGATTTGAACGTATTCTTTTTTTTTATCAGAGATTCCCACGTGAGAAAGACGAACACAGAGCATTAAAAAAAAAGACTTTGATAACAGGTCATTGATAGTAAATCGAGGAATTCATCAAGAAGAGACAGACACAAAACAAAACAAAACAAACTTCGTTAACAAAAACAAAATCAAATAAGCAAATTGTCGTGAATTCTTACCTGGAGTGAATATCGGAGAGATTTTTTTAACACATATTCTCTCTTTGTTCTTTTTTTCTCTTTCTCTCACACGTTTGCTCACTCCTTTGTTTAACGAACTGCTAACAAAGGGAAAAAATAGCCATAAAACGAAAAGAAAAAAAGAACTGGGCCAATAATTATAACTTGTCGCTTGTCTGTAGCTACATGGCAATCATTCAGTGTCTATTCCTAATCGCAAATGAAATCGGCCATACACAGAAATGCATGCGCGCGCTTCGATGAGAAAGAATCCGTGGGTGAATGTGGAGATGCCACGTGTTTCTTGAATTATTTTTTGTACGTTCCACTTTGATAGCTTGACAGCTAAACATTTTCGCACAGATACATATACACGATGACTACCAACCTTCTTGCTATGCATGTAGGTTGCGATGAGTAAAGAGTCACCATTTTGTTTTGTAAATATTTGCTTGATTTGATTTTCTCGACAGCGCATATAGTAGAGTCAATTAAACACCGTCAATGAGAAAAACATAATCCTGACGCAGTTCACTCCGCTAGAAATTAGGAAACGGACTGTTGTACTACTTGGTGTTCGCGTCGAAACCTCAATACAAATATCTCAGGGTGTTTGCATGTCAATCTGAGGACACTGCAGAGGATTTAGAAAAAACTGAGCTCAGATAAACAAAATATTTGGACAATTCTTTATAAGATTTATGTCCGCAAAAGAAAGAAAGCATAATAACACACACACACACACATATATATATATATATATATATATATATATATATATATATATAAAATACATATGAATATATATATATATATATATATAAATGTATGTATATATATATATAGTTGACTTCTGATAATGTTTAGCGCCGTAAACTTATATATATATATATATTTTTTTTATATATATATATATGTCTATCTATCTATCTATATACATATTTTCTAAACATATACTGTTACATATCAGAGACAATGAATGTCTAACATGTTTAATCATGAGCCGATCTAAATATCGTATTTTGGCTGTAATTTTAGTTGAAAAAAAAGACAAAAATTCTCCAAAATTTGGATAATTTTTTATTAATTTGGTTCTAAGCTTTCGGCTCACATGAGCCAGCTTCAGAGAGGTTATAAGAACGGTAACACAAAAACGTCCACCATCAGTGACGATTTTATCTTGTGTTGGTATAAAACTCCGCTAAGCAAGGGCAACAGTTACCAAAAATAGCAAACGCTGTTCGCAACTTAATTGAAAATGATCCAAATGTTGGAGAATTTTGTCTTTATTTTCAACTGAAATTAAAGCCAAAATACGACGATTAGAAGGGCTCATGATTAAACATAATAGAAATTCATTGTCACTTATATTTAACAGTATATGTTTAGAAAATCATTTGCTGCCTCGATACACTATATATATATATATATATATATATATATATATATATATATATATATATATATAGTCATCCACATACATGCCTGTTTCGCTGTATGACAGCTTATCAGTGTGGCTAGACACATCCACTTGCTTCTATATGGTTAAAAATAGCCAGTAAAAAATACTGGTCATTATATATATATATATATATATATATATATATATAAAAGAGTATAAAGTACCCCTTAAAGAATTCCGCTCATTATATCTATCTATCTATATATATATATATATATATATATATATATATATATAAGTAAAACGTATCCAGTAAAAATACCGTTCATTATATATATATATATAATTCTTATTGAATTGCATATATGTATATATATTTGATAGCCTGATAATTCGTGTCACTATTTAGCCGCACACACACACACACACACACACACACACACACACACATATATATATATATATATATAGTCATAACATTTTAATAATGTTGCATATTTATTTATTATTGCATATTTATTGAACATAATACATTACTGAATATAATTTTGAATATAACTGATATGATTTTTTTATTATATTCATTTTATCTATGGGATTAATTCTCACCACTTATTTCCACGCGCGTTCTATAAACTTATTTACGCATTAATACCCATTAACAAGTATGAATCCATCTCCTTTTCCCAGAAATGGATTAAAAAGTAGTGCTTGTACCTGAAATTTAAATATAAATCAAGGTTCTTGATAAAATTATTATAGAAATATTCTTTCGTATTATATTCCTCATTGAATTAAGTGTCTTAACAAGAGGGTGCTTATGCTGAAATCTATTGCTCCTAAGAAAAGACTGAGTTTAGCGAAAATACAGAAAGACAAGAATGATATGATGAAGAATATATAGGTAATTTTTTTTCTCCATCTAACATGTTAAAGCTTGGGAATAAGATATGGAGAAAAAGAAGAAATTCTGATATTTCTGTGGTTTGATTACGAGAAGGTTAGGATGGTTGTGTAAGTCTCTTTTATGTTCAAAGATACAGCCTTTTACATTTCAGGATGTTTCTTCCTTCTAATGCTTTCACAAAATCTTGTGTGATATTTTTATATTTACCGGCACCTGAATTAGGGTTGAATTTATTTTGTCTTCCTAAATCTATTTCCGAATGTGTGTGGTAGTGCGGTGGATATCGGCTCGGAAAACGAAATCGGAAAGCCGAGTTTGAATTCCAGTTTAATCTGTTGAATTAACCCATAAGAAAGGTTTTAATCCATTTCTTCTATCCATCTAAGGGTTAATTAACAAGAGAGATTGGGTTCTACATCCTTGGTTGGCAACAAGTCTACCGCAGAAAGCAATGGCAACTTACTGCGGGATAAGCTTTTGCTCAGTCAGTCATGTCATTTTCAAGACATGATCGCCCAAAGCGTGTATCACGTATGGCACTGAACTGACTGAGTGAATATAATAGTTGAAAACATGATTAAGGCTTTTACTAGGCATAAAGTGGGGGGGTCAGTTTTATATTGTTATGAAGTAATGAACTGATTCTCCACTAACTACTACTTATTAATATAATGCATCTCTTCATCCTCTAGTTATGAGTCAAATGATAGGACAGTTTGGGTTCTATAGCCTTGGTTGGCAACCAGTCTACCGGAGAAAGATAATCTTCTGCCCAGTAAATTATGGCTCTTTCTAAATATGATCGCCCAGGCGTGTATTATATTAGCAATTAATGCAGTTTCTACTGGTCATAAAGCGGGGGATCGGTTTTCTATTGTTATTAAGTAATAAACTGATCCCCAATCAATTACTACTAAATAGTATAATACATCTTTCCCCTCCCCCAGCTATGAGTCAAATGATAGGACAGATTGGGTTCTATAACCTTGGTCGGCAACCAGTCAACCGCAGAAAACAATGGCAACTTACTACGGGATAATCTTCTGCCAAGTCAGTCATTTTGAGACATGATCGCCTAAGCGTGTATTACGTATTTATTAACTGACTGACGATCGCAGAACTTAATGGGAAACCACTGCGAGAAAATCTTGTCATGTCTCAAAAAAGTCATGTTTGCTTAAGCGTGTGTGACGCATAGCATTTAACTGACTGACACACACACATATATATATATATATATATATATATATTTAATCATATCACCCCGAGCAAGGCGGTAACGCCACTGGTGTGCAGGGGGCTACATAGGAGTGAAAAGATTTGAAAAGAGAAAACCGCATCCTAAACAGGAAACAAGGGATGAGCCTCTTCACTAGACGTGGGTGGGCTGTGAACCGGGCGATAGTTTAGTCTATCTACTCCAATTATATATATATATATATATATATCGCCCAATCAATAATGAATTAGAGCTCTCTAGCTATTCTTTACTATTGGGCGTGTTTATACGCGCTAAAAAAGCCTCTCTTATTCTACCGGACGCTCGTGGCCTAGGGGTAGAATCACCGATTGACGTCGATTCGGTCGGGTTTCAATCCTGGGTTAGGAAGCGATCGGCGTCTAAACCGTACTGATGAGCTGTGATACAGCGAAAGAGATCTGTCTGTGGATGACTATATATATATATATATATATATTGTTGTGTATTGCGGGAATAAGGAGCGCAGAAAATAAAGGAACTAGAAACAGAAATTGAGATAGAAAAATAAGTAAAGAATAAAAATTTGAACAAGGATTAGTAGTCAAGAATACGGGTTTAGTAGGAAGGATATATACAAGTCTCTGGAGTAAAGCCGTAGTAGAATTAGTATGTCCACGTCGGATCTGACAGGTGATTTATAATAATATTCTGAGTGCAGCTCAAAGCTACAATGAACTACTACCGCTGTATCTCTCAGTATTTGTCGGATCTGACGTTATCTAATGGATCTCTCGATATCTCACGTCTTGCTTCTATGTAGGAGTATATGTATACTCTATACGAGTCTATTATCCTGGGAAAAGGGGACACCCCCCACACAGACACATATATAGATATATACTGAAAATCTATGCAAGAGCCAATAGGCCTACTCTAGTTGCTCTACATTCGTACTGATAGCTTTAGTGTTAGGGTTTTCGTCTTTTTTTTTTTTTCTTTCCGACGAGTATTTGACTTTTTGTTCCTGTACTTCGTTTGTTTCTTTTTTTACTTTCCCTAATTTTCCCTCCGAGTTCGTCCTCGGTGGGTTATTCAAGACGATCTAAACAATAGTATAATTATTACTAGTATTACCAAAATTAATTTTGTTACTATTAATATTGTTATAATTACTATAGTTATTATATATATATATATATATATATTCCCTTTCTCTCTTTTTCTATCTCTCTCCAGTCTGGGTAAGTTAATTGAGAACCCCAGACTGTACTCCTGCAATTAGGCGATAACCAGTTAATTTACTTTTAAATATCTAAAGCGTGAACGATAGACTATCAGCTGACTTATGAGACGAAACATGCTCTGTTTCGATAAACGGAACGCACGTATTTTAAAAGTAGTTTGTTCAGAAAGTTTGGAAGAAGATCGAAGCATCCATTATGAATGTATCATCTATAGCGAAGCGTTCTGACAGTAACAGGACACCACAATTCATATATCATTAATAAGAGTGGTAATAATTTAAAAATTGAATTGGAAAATTGTCAGTGTAGAAAAATTTCTACATGAAGACCAAATTAATTTAAATAGGTTTTATAATATAATGAGACACGTAAAATAACAATATAATTTATTGGGGAAACATTATTTTCTATATATAGGTATTTTTTTAAAAAATAAAAGTATAATCATTTTTCGAGTATGATTATTTGACGAAGAAATTAGAAATCTTTCTCTCAATCTTAAATGTCAAATGTACAACCTTGCATACTGCTGTAATTATTTTCATGGTGGGTGCAAAGAGAGGTACCAGCCTATAATTAATAAGCAATGATTTGGACTGCAAATTGGTTATTTTTTCGAGTCAGTGATATTTTTCAGTGTTACTCTATCAGAAATCATATTACAATGTACGCCTTTACTGTGATGAAATCAAAATCTGATTATTAGATAGATAACATTATAAATGTTTTAATATCAAATATATATTAATCTACGAGAAACAGAAACTGATGGAGACATAGATTGAAAGAAAGAGGAAAGGAAAAGGGGTAAAATAGTTTTAAAGAAAGGCAGAGAGAAAGAAATAGCAAACAATGCGAAAAAACACAGGGAAAAAAGAGAAAGAGAGAGAGAAGCAGTGTGAGTGATTGAAAGTGAGAAAACCAGAACAGAGAGAAATAGGGAATTATACTCAGAGTGAGAATTATTATTCTATGCGCCCTGTCCCTTCAGGACGTAGGCGATCATGGCTTTCCACATCTTCCTATTCCTGGTCGCTCTGAGCACGCCTTCTCTTACACCATGCAACCCTCGCTCCGTCATCCATCTGATTAGGTCCTTCAAATATTTTATCCGTTGCTTTCCCCTGTCTCTCTTTCCCTCTATATGGCTTGTTAGTATCAGGTTCTCCAAGCCCTCCTTCCTCATTGCATATCCCAGGAACTTCAACTGTCTATTCCTGATGCTCAGTATTATTTTCCTTTTAGTTCTCATCATTTCCAAGACCTCATCATTGCTCACATGATCAATCCATGATATCCACAGCATCCTTCTGTAGAACCGCATTTCAGTTGCTTCAAGTCTTTCCTTCATCTTTGATGATATTGTCCAGCATTCACTGCCATATTGAAGGACGGATAGCTCGTAGTAATCCAGTACTCTCTTCTTTGTTTCTAGCGAAATTGTCCTGTTTCTTAATACGCTTATCAGCTCGTGGAATACATCCTTGTGCTTTTGGTTCTCAGGAATATAAATGTATAGAAAATGCTGTGACCACAAAGTGATGGGTCAATTTACATATTGATTGTAATATTGAACTGATCCCCCGCTTTATATCCAGCATGCTTCTGCAGAACCACATTTCGGTTGCTTCAAGTCTTTCCTTCAACTTTGATGGTATTGTCCAGCATTCACTGCCATATTGAAGGACGGACAGCACGTAGCAATCCAGTACTCTTTTCTTTGTTTCTAGCGAAATTTTCCTGTTTCTTAATACTTTGCTTAACTTCTGGAATGCTCCCTTCACCATGCCAGTTCGCTTTTGGATCTCTGTGTCACAATTTCCGTCTTCTGTTATAACACTTCCCAGGTATTTAAATCTTTGATATTATTATTATTCATTTTGATAATTCCTCTTTCGATATTTTTATATGTTTGATTATATATGCTTAGTTTTATTTGCCTATTTATTTATTTTTGACAAATGAGCCGAATAAACTAATAAACCTTGTCAACAAAGTATGTCTTTCTTAATGTTAATAACTGATTATCTTGCGCCTTGGGTGACCAGATATTTCATCGTGGGGGGGATTGATAGTGGGGTACCGTTTAAGAAGCCCACAAATAAATCCCGTTGTTGAATTATGAATGTAATTGAAGCATACCAAACAGTTGAACGGCTGAAGTGTCTCATTTGATATTCACTGAAATGTTTTTCAAAGGCCCAACTTTAATCAATTCCGACATGCGATTCTAAATAACAAAATATCGAGCTGGGTCATCGTGTTCAGTTTAAATTGTTTCAATGCATTAAACTCAATAAAAATGGGGAAAAAAGATTTTAAATTTGCTATTAAGCTTTCAAATTACCGAGTTTCTTAAGGATATTGTCATAGTGAATGTCTTTCTTTCTTTCTTTCTTTCTTTCTTTTTCTTTTTTTCTTTGGCATTTGTTTATTAAAATCCGTGACTCACGTCACATTCAGTAGGCGGATTTGAGACTGGAACCAAAAATTGAAACTACCTCTCACTTCCCACTTGAAAGAATAAATTTTGGAGGTGTGTGTCAATTTCAATTATAAATTTGTTAAAGGTAGAAGACAACGATTTAAATGCAGAATAATAATTTTTGGATATTAGTTTTTTATTTTTGTATACTGATTTGTAGAAAGAATTAGATTCCAAAGTAATAATCAATGAATCTGAATATAAATGTGAACCGTTAAGTGCCATACGTGATACACGCTTGGGCGATCATGTCTTGAAAGAGACATGACTGTCTGGGCAGAAGATTATCCCGCAGTAGGTTGCCATTGCTTTCTGCGGTATAGAATCCAGTCTGTCCTGCTATTTAACCCATAACTGGAAGAAAGAGACGGATTAATACATTTCCCAAGGGTATTTGCGCGTAAGCGAATAAAATGGATCCAACTGGAATTCGAACTCGGCTCCACCCACTTCTCGTTCCGAGCCGATATACACTGTACCACAACGAACATTCGCGATGCAAATAAGAATTTCATTAAAAGATTAGCGGTATTTGTTGAAAGTCACATAGAGAGGGAAATCGAACGAAAGGATCAGAGAACAAACTTCATGAATCTTTCACTTCCTTATCCAGAAAGCACTTCGAACTAGTAGTAATTTTGACAAAGAATCCATATATATATATATATATATATATATATATATATATGTGTGTGTGTGTGTGTGTGTGTGTGTGTGTGCTTGAGTGTGTGTGTGTGCTTGAGTGTGTGTGTGTGTGTGTGTGTGTGTGTGTGTGTGTGTGTGTGTGTGTTTATGTGTGTATGTATATGTGTGCGTATGGAGGCTGAATGTATGACAAAGTGGAAAAGTTTTTGGGAGATGAACGCACAACATTACATATGAAAATACGATAATTAGTATCATAGCGGGCACGAAGAGAGGCGTCATCCTATTAATATTCAGTCAGTTAAGTGCCATACGTGATACACGTTTTGGCGATCATGTCTCGAAAGAGTCATGACTGACTGGGCAGAAGATTATTCCGCAGTAGCTTTCTGCGCTAGACTGGTTGCCGACCAAGGCTATAGAATCCAATCTGTCCTGGCAATTAACTCATAGCTGCAGGGAGAAGAAGTTGAATATATTACATTATTATATAAGTATAATTAGTGGGGGAACAACTTATTACTTCATAACAATAGAAAACGGATCCCTCACTTTATGCCCAGTAGAAGTTTTATTTTATTTTCCAACTATTATATATTCAGACAGTCAGTTAAGTGTCATACGTGATACACGCTTTTTTTTCGAAAGAGACA